>JAWLRI010000083.1:311250-332857 GCA_034781795.1 Crypturellus tataupa
TTCTTAGGGAACAGATAGAGGAAGGGGTACTGTGTTTTAGGATTACTAGCATATCAATGTAGTTATATATGCTAGTTATGTATGGCAACCGTATGCCACTTTATTGGGTTTTTGCTTTACCAAAAGAAGGGAAAATGATACTTTTTTTTTCTGCAATGACAGTAATTTTAAGGAGTCAAACAAACGAACCAAAAAGCTTTACGTTTTACTCCCTAAAATGCTTGTGATGTCAATATATTCACGTATACTTAGCTAAAAGTATTTCCTGGGAAACCAGTGGCATTCAGGAGTAATCCAATGTTAAACAAAACTGACTGGACATCATGTGCTTCATTGAGTTGATCCTGTAAGCACACGAGTGCAGTTCCCCAGCACCGAGGGTCAAAGTTACCTATGCCGACGGTAGCTTCAGGTGACCATATTTACCCAGTGTGGGTATCCGTATGTCAGATGTGATGATAACCACTAATCTGAAAATATGGAACTTCTTACATAAAGCTTGCTGTGCGTTTTTCCTCATGTTGCAGTTTAGCTTCCTTACTTCCAATGAGTAAAAGATTGTTTTTCTTGCTATGAAAAAGTCTGAGGGTTTCCACTCTGACTTGTATCCTTCTTAGGCTACTTGTACAATTAATGCCAAAACATCCTAAATGACAGAAGCCCTTAAAACACCGCTGTTTTCTTTAGATAACTGGGTATTTGCATTATTGGAGAAATGTAGTCTCTTATGTTTAGGGAAGCACTAGGGAATAGTAATGCAGACATTGACGTAACGTGATCTAAGGTCGAACGGGCAGCTTTATAAAGGTTATAAAGGTGCAGGACTGGCTGCTTATACAAATATATGAGAGACAGCTCCTGAAACTGGGATTTGTAGCACAGGCTGGGCAGGGTGTGACCAACAGGGAGAAGCAAAGGCTGTGAAAACTGGTAATGACTCCATTTTAGGTAGTAAACTCTTTAGGATGGGGGAATATGGGTTTGACTGGAGCACGGAGTAACTCCTGCTGGTGCAATGCTCTAAGCTAGTAGTGCTGCCCCGCGGATGGGGACTGGAGAGCCCGGAGGGGAAGCCGGAATGAATCCACTGAGGACCGGTTCCTTGGGAGCTGCCCCGGTCTCCTGGGTACTTTCCCAATGGCAGAAATACTTCACAGCTCCCCCCAGGGTTTCGCTTTGCTTCCTGTTTCCAGGCTCTTGTTAACCCTGGGTGCCACTAGGTACTGGTTAAAACAAAAGCAAACTCCTCACATCTTCGAAATGGAAATATATGTTGGAGTCGCAACAGTTAGTTACTGTTTGTTTCTTCTTTTTTAAGGGTAAGAAAATGTGCAGTTTGTTTCTTGGCAGTGCTAGTGCTGGCTAAATGTATCAGCTACTGTGGCTGATGCTCATGTCCTGGATCTATAAAAAGAAAGCAGTGGAGCCAGCCCCAAAACATCTGTGTATGCTCCAGAGACTGGCCGGCTTTAGCAAACTATTCTACTTTCTCTTCTTCCGCTCGTGTTTTGGCTTTTTCGCCATCCTTCCAGTTTCAACGCCGCCGTTCAAGTGCAAGGCTCCTGCTTTGCAGTGCTGCCACTTGCGTTATCCTTCACGCACCCCAGGCGCCTCACCTCAGCTCCCCTTTCTGAGGCAGAAAAAGGGGAAAATACCGTTGCGTCTTTCACATAGCTCCAAAATAAGCTCCAAAATAGGCTCGGATTCCTGGCGTTGGGCGCATGAATCGTCCTCATCTTTGTGTTCAGGTGACAGCACCGCTTCGGTGTCTCCTGTCACAACCTCCTGTTCCTGAGGTGGGGCAGGACAGGGGCTGCCCCGCGCCGGCCACGGCCGCCCCCAGCCGGTCCTGCCACCGTCACCTCAGGGGTCCTGCGGGGCCATCGGCGCCACCGCCGCCACGAGGGGCTTCGCAGAGGGCTGGGGGACACGCGCTGCCCCCGGGGACTCGCACCAGCCCAGGGCGGCTGGTTTGGCAGTGGCGGGAAGAGACCTCTCGGCCTCGGTGCGGACCTCGCCGAAGGGATTGGGAGGGACGGAGCGAGACGCGTGGCGAAAACGAGGGGAGTGGAGAGCGGGAAGCAGGCAGGAGAGGTGCCGGGGCTGAACCGGGCCTGGGAAAGGGCAGGAAGGGGGTTTCCCTGTGCGTTGAGTTGTTTATGCTTCTCGGTACCCGAATCAGGAGTCAAAGATTTCTGTTAATTGGCAGTAAATTAAATTAAGTTAAATTCCCGCGGTCCAGACTGTTTTGCCTTCTGCACTGGGCTGGGCTGTGTTCAGAGAAAGTTCTTCAGTTTTATCATGTAGGAAAAGAAAAGGAACACAAATTAATTACTGCCTTTTTTCTGTTCTTTTTGTTTTTTAAAAAAATCCTTCTCAGTTGTAAGCAAGAGTAGCTTTCTGAAATGCTCTTGAAGTAGCTGCTCTGCTTAAACTCACCAATATTTTTCCTTCAGTTTTAGATCCTGAAATCATTAATTTAAGTGAGGAGGATCATAAAACCTCTCTCCTCTGCTCAACATGCTGTATCTTATGGTCATTTGCAAGGCTTTTACAGGACCTCATTTTATTGACTCTTTCCACATTACCAGAGCATTTCAAAGATTTTATTCAAGCAGCTTGTACTTATATGTGTACATGTGCATGCATATATGTATAAGTATACGTGTCCGTGAGTATTTTGTATTGTCATGTTGGTACCTCAGTAACGGGGTTCGACAAAAAGCACTATTACCGTGACAAAACAGACATATTCAGGAGGCAAAATGGTCTGTGGCTTTTAAACCCAGCCAAATGGAACTTGTTCCTTGTTGAAATTCTGGATACTGTGCGCAGTATTAAACAAACAACAGGAAAAAAAAAAGTGATTTATTCCAGAATTTTCCAGACTACTGGTTCCTTAGTTGTTCTGACTGCAGATGGTAGAGATATTCCAATGAACCCTGTGGAGCAGAAAGGTTCATCCAGCCCAACTGTACAGCAGAGCTCTGTGGCCCCAGAATAAGTGCAGAGCTAGACACAAAGCTGACAGCAGCATTTGTCCAGGGGACAAGGACCCTGAGGTCCCCTTAGTCAAGGACAGTGTCGTCAGCACCAGGTCAGCCTTAGTGCTTCCTCTTTCTCACCAGTCTGCTTCCAACTGGACCAAACAAGAGGGTGGGCTTCTCAAAACCTCCTCAAAACCACAGTCCCGACTGTGAGTGCCAGGAGGGGTGAATTGCTGTTTTGGGGGGACTTCTGAGAGAGCCCATGTCTCTATCGAGTGGGATGCCAGAGGAATTAACTGCAAAGGGTTGTGAGTGGTCTCAGGCCTGTTGGTCACCCATCTTGGGGGAGGCAATGAGAACTTGCTCACAACTGAAAAACCTGTTAGCTGAAACAGGGAGTAAGGCCCGTTAGTAGACTGGGTTGCGGCAATAGAGATCAGTTAGTTTCCTTCTTAGAACTGTTCATTCATCCCAAACAGGGCCGTTCCAGTCCCAGGCACAACACACCGTGCTGGTGTTCCCCTGCAGAGCCCATCTATGTGTCCCCCCCTTTACCTTGTCCTTCCAGAGCCAGGGCATCTCCTCTTGGGCAAAGCCGGTGCAGGCCGGCAGCCTGCAGAGCAGGGCTTGAGCCTGACCCATGCCCTGCTGATGGGCACATGGCAGCAGAGGGACGCTGCATGAAGACTTCCCGTCACACAAGGATTCATTTAAAAGGCCTCCTGACAGCTCATCTTGCTTTACAAATGTGGGCAGAAGGCTTGATTTGGGGGGGTTATTTTACTATGATTTGTATATCAGTTTTTATGGGTGGTGCAGTGAGAGGGAAGGCCGAATAAGTCCATTTAAGACTTTTTTTTTTTTTTCCAGTGGCCAAGTCTATGGTTAGACTGCTAGTTGTTACCAATTATGCACTAATTCCTGGTCATATGTGAGAATGCACATGATATATGTTCAAGGAGAGGAAAACCCTTAATGTCTTGAATCTCTTGCTGCTAGGGAGGATGAAGGGCGAAACTGTGGACGTGTTTAAAAGCTTTAAAAGTGGATCAGATAAGTAAGGAACAATACTTAATCTTTTTCTTTTGTAAGTATTCCCTGTACTAAACACAGGGGAATACTGCAAGCACTATGATAACATTATCTGAGGGAAAACAGCAGTATTTTGAAGCACAAATATGTGCCTATGGCTGTCAAATGGAATTTCTCAGGGGTGTAAAATAACATGTTAATGTCAATGTTCAGATGAATTGGTTAATGTGGTTTTTTTTTTTGACAACTAGTGGCTATTGGACTACCTGGAGCTGAAACAGGGCCATTACAGTTTGAAACTGAAAAGAAAAATAATGACCTACCTGACTGTTAGCTGGGTATCATTCAAGACACAACCAAACTAAAATCTCTAGATTGTTTTAACTTATATTTATCTCAGATTTTTATTTCTTCAATGTAAACTTCCAATGACTTGAGTTTGTAGTTTAACCTTGCAGGGACCTAATCTCCTTTTGGTGGCATCTGATTTTCACCTACTTATTTTCCACCCAGCTGGCCCTGCAGCACTTTTGTAGTGATGAGCTAATGCTGCAACTTCCCTCCTACTTAGATAGAAGTGCCGTTTCTGCAATATTGCTAGTCTGATTCTTCACTGAGGTTAAAAACCCCCAGGACGGGAGAGACAGAGAGTCTGTGTACTGAATCTGAACGTCTGCTTGCTTGTCCTGAAGCAGACTATACTGTAACTGGGAGTGACTTTGTTTGGATGTGCTTAATTGCAGCCTGCGCTCCATGGGGTCATGTACATTTCTGATGGAGTGACTAAATGCCTCTTGCATTAGTCAGCCTGATCTCTAAATCTTTTGCCGTTAATGTTCAGCCTACCTGTTCTCCAGCAAAGGAAAAGGGAGTGCCATAAGACAAGGGGAAAAAAAGAAGGCACAATATGACACATGTATCAGCCTCAAATCTCTCATTTCTCCATGCCTCTCCACACCATTGCATCCAGCAGCATTTCCTCTCCGGAGGACAGGGTGCGTGAAACTCATCGTGAAGGCTGACAGGATTTCACCATGGGCCCTGCAGAGGGCTGAGCGCTAGAACAGGCCTGCCAACCTTCTCCTCTCCTCCCTTGCGCAGACTTGTGCGCTCTTCAGTCCCTGCCAAGGCAAGGACAGCGGATTTCAGAACGTAACCAGAATTTGCTACCACTATCCTGTCAAACTGGCTGCAGTGCTATGCAGTTGCAAAAAGAACAGCTTTCTGGCACGTCATACGCATTAGGTGTACATAAGCAGCAAATGTTTCTTTTTCACTGTTTTTCAGTCATGCTAACTATTGCTTTTGTTGTTTTCTTGTCTTCTCCCCAGGAACGAGTGGAATATCTCTTTCTCATAATTTTTACAGTGGAAGCATTTTTAAAAGTAATAGCATATGGACTTCTCTTTCACCCCAACGCTTACCTCCGCAATGGCTGGAATTTACTAGATTTTATAATTGTGGTAGTAGGGTGAGTACCTACATCTTGTCTTTGAATGTGGGACATGTGGGGAATGTGGGACGTATGGGGAGTCTTTAGGAGCACAGAGATAGAGAAAGAGTGGATAACATTACTTACAGGTGATGTTAGGGTTTGCTGATGGTTCATATTCCTTCTGCCACCACCATTCATCCCTCCCACATGGGCCTTCCTCAACGTTCTGCACGCTTTACAAAGTGCTCCTGCGTAATCTCACACAGGATTTGTGCAGGTGTAACTTCATTCATGCTGAAGTCAGTTAGCGTAGGACTGATTTACCTTTAGAGTTAATACTGCCACTCAGTTGATGGTACAGTTTCTGATTTTGGGTTTTCCTTGTTTCAGCCTTTTCCAAGGCTTTTAATGATTTACAAGAGATGGAAATTAAACTGCATTTTGGGGACATGGATAAAAAGAGGAAGCAGTACAAACCTGTTGGATAAACTCCTGACTATGATCTTAGTGAAAGAAACATCTTTATTCTGTAGAAATAATCCTTTAATGGGATCTTTTAGTTAAGGTTAGAATTGTGAAATGGATTCTGCAGTCTTGTGAGTTTCACTGATTTTTGTCTTTCCCAAATAAGGATGAACCATTTAAATCTCAGGTTTTCATACTTACAAACAAAAATAAGTTCTTCAATAAGTTGGTGATTTCAACACTGATTTTCTAATGTTAATGTTTTAAGTTTTGAACTTAGTTAAAGACTAATTTTAATACTGCAGATTGCGTTGCCACTTTAAAGTGCAACCTTTCTAATCCCCTAACTCCTCGTATGTTTTTTAAGTTAGAAGGTTAATTGATTCCAATAAAAGCAAAATAAAACATCTTTTATTGCTTCAAGATGAGGTTAAGAGATAATATAGAGGCATGATAAAGCAAGGATAAACCACCCCAACAACACCAAGAACAAACATGTCTTTTCCTGTGTAATTTATCTGATTCTCCCTACCCCTCCATGGCTGAAGAGGTTCATCACCAACAAAGCTTGTAAGCTTTTGGTTTCTTTTCCAGAGGAACTTGCATCAGTTTCTGGAGAAACTGCCCAAAAAGGAACACTCTTAGTAGTAAAACCCCTCAATAATTTCTGCCTTAAACTGAAGTCTATGGGTCCTGTTGCCTGTTTTTATGGTCAAATCTGATCTGAGAAATTACCAGTCAGCAAACTCTACACTGTGGTGCCTGAACCTGCTGTTTTCCAACATAATGGACAAATGAGGGTGGAAGGAGGAATGATGGTGAGAAGGAGGTCAAGTTGGAACGTGTTCTTAGTTCCAAAACATTCCCACCTCCACGTGGGCACAACTCTTCTGCCTGCAGCAGGGCCTGGTTACTTGCTACCCGAAGCCAGAGGATGGCACAGCAAACTGGTCACTGGAAACTGGTAAATCTCCCACCCATAACTGTCATTAATGTCCAGGTCTTCAGCAGATTGTGCCTATGAATGCCCTCAGACATGTCAGCTGCTTGGGAATCACTGTTGAAAGTAAAGAAATGTTGGAGAAACAAAGATGTGTAAATGTGATCGATTGTTCCCTTATTGTTTATATGAGAAAGAGACTTTTTAAACATGTCTGTCTCTTCTTTTTCCACTGGAATGTACGAGAGCAGGGCTCCAGAAATCAGAAGGCAGCTGCACTTCAAGTACTGTCCTTTTCAATTTTCCTACTAGGGCAGTTAATCAGCAGGATGATATTCAGGCTGAAATTAATTCCCTTGCCAGTAAGAGCAGCTCTAAGCTGTTCTGTCTGCACTTGCCTCCAGCAGCTCTCAGTCTGTAGAAGGGGAAAGAAAAAAATGTAACTCGAGAGGGATTGCACAAGTATAATAAACATGACCAAGACCCCAAGGTCTCTTGTTAAAGAGCGGCAATCTCAAGCCACAGATTTCACTTCAAGGCCAGATGAGTGTCTTTGATGTTTATCAGTTCAAGCTCACTTATACACTACCACAGCCCAGACTGGTGTACTATTTTTTTCTCTTCACAAAATCTCTGCAAAATTTAGGTGCTGCTATCTTCTGTTCATGTTCTGTCCTGTCCTTTCCACTCAGAAAACCTTCAGTGATATGATTAAATTCTGTCATAGCTGGATATTTTGTTAGAGAAGTCCCATGGTAAAGCTTAAAATATAATGAAATAAAATAAAATAAAAATAGTAAAATTGAGAAAGGAGGAAGAGAGCAAGTACAGAAAAAAAAGGCTTGTAATGAAATTTCCTTATTGCCTTTTTCCTGCCCCAGTAGCCAGAGCTATTGGAAAAAGCTGACTTCCTTGAATGCAGCTGTAGCGCCAGGCAAAGGGATTTACTTTTGCAGGGAATAAAGGGTGATGAGAAGCTAACACAGGAAGCATCAAGTCTTGAAATGACCCTGATAACTGCCACTCATGCTTATTCTATCTATCTTAGGAATCATCTTCATTTTCAGTGATGATTGCCCTTGCTAAAAAATACAAAATATATATATATAAAAAGGTCAGATGAGAAGTACGTCAATTACTGTTGAAAGTTAAGGAAGCAAAAACAAGATAGTTGTTTACCTAGTGCACACAGCTTAGCACTATTACTTCTAAGACAGGACACAGAGAAGCTGACTTCCTTTACATTAAAACATACAAGTCAAGAGAGGATAAAGAAAATGGAAACGTGTAGGAGCTAGCATAAATTATAGAAAGCAATCTCAGATTTTATAAAAAGGAGTATTTGCTTGTATGCTTTTCTGTACCTTCTGAAGATATGTCTCCTTGCTGTCTAAAGGAGTGCTAGAGTCTGCATTTCTAACATGGCCACATGAATACGTAGCAGGAGAGGGGAGTATTGAAAACACTGTTATATTTCTTGAAGAAAGGATGCACTTCAGACCTGTAGGCTTGTAGCAGCTTGTCATTCTCGCAGTGTGGGAGATCTGCTTATTCACCAGCTAAGTCCTTTAGAGCTTGATTCTAGCTTATCTTTAAGTAGCCTATGACCCTGTTATAGCAGCATTAAATACTACTTTGAAGAAATTTTTCTGTGTGGGTATCAATCAGAGGCTCTGTGGATAAGAACATTTTTAGTTAAGAATAGAGATCATGCCCCTAAGCTGCCTAATGAGGTACAGCCCACAAACATGAACCAGTAGTCAAATTGTTTCCTACTCCTTCAGTCTTACTATTCCTCTCTTGTAAAACATAAACTTCCGGATACAAGTGATGTCCTTTAACATTAGGCTTTTGGAAGAAATCTCTCCTAAGAAAAAGCAAACTTGAAACTGTTGTGCTAGAGGAATATCTGTCTTTCCTGGCAGTGCTGTGGTTTGTCTGCCAACCACAGCCGTTCTCCAAGGACCCATAGCTGCTGCCAAAAGAACAAAAAAAAAAGTGTCATAATTTGAAAGACAGTCTTGGTAAGGTAAGCAGTGAATCTGTTTGAAAAGGCTAATTCAGAATAGATGTGAAAATGTGCTCACATGATATGTCTTTGTGGAGACCTATGGGGAATTTCCAAAGGGTAGACCCAAACAGTTCCACACTGACAAATGGCAGGTGAACTATAAAATATGGTGTAAAAGTCGTGGTACTCTACTTTTCCTTTGCACCTATAAAGATTCTTTCAGTTGTGTATTTTTTCTGTTTTTTTTTTTTTTCTGCTGATTTTTGGTCTTAAAATTCCAACCACTCTATTTCCTCTGTTTTCCTGAGGTCCTTGACAAGTTCTTTTTTATGCTATAAAAATCAGCATGCCCTTCCCCACAGCGGAAGAGATGGAGGGCTGGAAAGCAGATTTCACTCCTGTCATGCTGCTGTTGGGGTCATCTAGCAAAGAGAAAATCTTTTTGATATTTCAGATGTCAAAAAGGAAGCAGAAAATGTAGGCAAACAGTGAAGCTAGCCTTACATCACAGACAAATGTTAAAAAGAAAAAGTGGAGTTGGTCCATTCATGCATATGTATATTACAAATTTATTTTCTGCTTTATAGTTCCTCTCTGTTAAATTAATTTAGGTGTAATCCTGTCACAGGTGAAATTCAGAATTCAAGCTAATTGTTATTTGTGCCTCGTCAGTGGAAACTGCTGTATCCAGTTGAAAATGGGGCATGAATTTAGGTTGTCAGAAAGTAGTTGGCTAGAAGAAAATAGGATTGATTTTCATATTCTTTTAAAAAAGAGTTGGTGAGATTTTCAGTGGCCACAAGAGATTAGCTCTTTTGATTTTTTACATCATCCCAACTTTGATTTCTCTGGCAGCACAGTGTTCTCTTGCATCGTGCTTGGAGCATACATTTCATCTGACTCACCTACAGAGAAGAGAAGGAAAGAACAGCACCTTGTTTCACCAGACCTACTGTGGGCTTCTCCCAAAGGTTTTCATCAAAGAGCAGAGCTTCCCTTATGAAGAGAGAGTAGAAGGATTCTATCTTGAAGTTTTATATGAGTAGTAAACATCTATGTATCTCTTTTAGAGTTGGAGAACAGTTATCTGACAAAGTAAAAGGACTCTACAGAGTGCATAGAGGCTACAAATTGTATATAGGTTGTGGGTTTTCCCGAGAGGAGGATAATGGAAGAGGGAGTCTGAAGCCTTACATTTCCTGTGTATGTAATCATCTGTACTCTTATGAACAGGACTTTCCTTTTCTCTCCGGATTATAATGAACTTATGGCCAAATGAGCATGTGGTAGTTGTACCCTCTGAGTCACAGAAGTCTGTTCATGCCCTAACTCAGGAGGCTGTAGACACAATGTGGCGTGACAGGAGGCCCTCTAAATTTGAAGGCTGGAGTAGATTCAGTAGGCCAGGTTTAGACCCTAATGTAGAAGAGGAAGGGAGAGAAATCAGAGAGATAGATAAACAAGTTGTATTTCATTGGTAAAAAGTAGGATAAGTACAGAGGGGGCTTGGAGTTAAAGCAGGATTAGCAGGAGTAATGGAATTCAAGTTTAAATGTTGTTTTTTAAATGAGGAGTTGCACATATCACTGCAAATTACTTCTGAAGTGCAATAGTGATATGGCTTCGGATACCTCGAGTCAGCATATTTAGCGTGTCATCTGTGGAGCTTATGAGCAAGGTCATTTGGCTTAGAGTAGGACTGCACTGGTCTGGGAAGGCAGGTTCCAGCTCCATGGGAGTAAGCTGACTTTCTGGTGTTTCTGCTTCCCCCAAATTGACTTACTGAATCTCACAAATTTCTAGAGCAAGAACATGACTCGCCTGTTGTGTGAGTGGCAGGAGAAAATGCCCTTAGGAGCAGTTGCCAAAGACTACTCTTTGTTAACAAAACTTGGGTGCAATGGTATTGGGGACCAGGAGAGAAGATCCTCATTTGTGCACAATCACTGACTCAGAGTTCTTTATTTAAGACTACTTGTCTTCAGTATTGCAAGAGAGAGCTTAGAGCATGAAGAACCTTTTGCAGTGAATTCTATTTTCTCCACAGGGTCCCAGGAGAGTGGGACTGCTGTGTAGATATGCCACTCATAATCTAGCATGGGAATTCTGTTGACTAGGAAGACAACAATGTTTGAATAAGAAATAGAACACGTTTATAGAGCTTAATCACTAGCTTACTGGAAATACATTAGACCAAATTTGACCCACAGTGTTTCTGTTACAAAGAGCAGCAGAAAATTGCAGTGCTGTGTAATTTGTGTATGAAGTTCAAAAAGTACATATATTCCAATAATTTATGGGCCCTTGTTTATCTCTGCTTGTGATATCTGTAGCAGCCTCAGTATTTCTCATAGGCTCTGTTTTTGTCTTCTCTGCATCCTGCTTCTCAGTCTGCAACACCTACAAACTCAGCATTCAGCCTCCCTACACACAGTTTTTCCCACGCCTGTTACCTAGTTGTTAAATCTTTCTGCAGTGCTTAGAGTTAAGGCTTTGAGTAGATCCAGTTAGGAGTTCCTCAGTCACAGCTAACAAGTTTTATAAGACTCTCTGTATGAAATTTTTTAAAACTGCTTGAGAAACTAATTTCACATTTGCACTCCAGTAATCCACATTTTTGTGTGGATTTAGGGCTGAGGAAATATGTTGACTTCTTAGATGCTTGGTAAATGAATCCTTCTTTCTCTGTCCAAGGCAAGTGTCCTATATTCGTGGCCCTATCAGTAAGTTTTAACCATGGACCGTGGGGATTGGGACTTCTTGCAGTTGGATAGCGCAGGCCCTGCTATGTGTGCAGCTTTGGGACTCTCTGTGTAGTTTTTTGGTTAGAGTGTATAGATAAGACCCTAAAAAAGGAACTACAGACTGCGGTGTCTGTGACATAAATTAGCCACTGCTGAATCCAGGCTGCTCTAATGACAGTATTTCTTGCATCTTTCTAGCTAGTTTAAAGGTACCTCTGGTACCTCCGTGGCATGCTGTGGGCCACAGGGTATTCTGCCTCTTGCAGACAAGCTTTTTCTATAGAGTGCCAAATACCCATTTAGACTGGAGCAGCTTTTAACCTCTGCTGCATTTGGATGGGTTCAAGCTGATGACTTCAAGGCTGAAAGCAAAGTCATTAGCAAATTCCTGAGGAATACGTCCTCCCCCAAAGGTACTAATGTTTTGCCAGAAAAATGGTAGCTGCTTCCTGAAAGCTAATTTATTAAATCAAGTTCTTATTAACACATAGAGTGAACCTTCAACTCTTTCTTAAAAGAGCAATGTATTTCCTACTGAGCTCTGCCTTTTCCAATGTATTCTGAGTAAGCCACCTTCTCCTTAAAGGAGCAATTCCTTTTAGCCTTGATAAAACATTCAGGCTGTTGTAATACAACATAAGACTCCTACAGTTTTGCACTTCCCTAGCCACTGCCTCAGGAGATTAACAGTGGGATATGCAAGCACGTAGTCTGAGCATACTCTTTTTTCTGAAAATTTGCAGCTTGATGGATCCCTGAGTTTTGCATCCACTTCTACCTGCAGTGACCTTGGTGAATCTTAATTCCCCGTAAAATGGGTGACACATAATTAATGATTGGGTTAATTAAAAAATACATTTTTTTTTCCCTAAGGTGCATTGTTGGTTTATAAGGATAGCAAAACAATGACAGCAGAAAGGGCAAAATCTAGATTTCAGGGTTGCTTTCCTTCCCTCCCAGCTCCTGGTTGGCATGTGCAGACCGTCCATTCAGGGAGGGCAGCCTGGAGGTGCCTGCCAAGCCAATCCCACCGGCTGTGCTTGGCCCCAGGCACCACCAGGATGCCTATTCTGCAGCCTCCAGTACCCAGCACGTACAAAGCTTGGGGCGGGCGCGCACCTCTTCACAAGACACGGGGGGCCATCTGCAAGCTGGCAGCAAGGAGCCACGAGGCTGAAGGAGGAGTGTATCACGTTTATGTCTGCTCCAGAAACAAGTGCTTTGCAAACGGTGTAGACATCACCACTAGGCTATTGCATATGGGACAAGTCTGTCTCTTTCCTCTACCATATGTGAAAGTCGAGTGAAATGTGTGGCACTCTTCACAGGTCTGTGAGATAGTTTGGGTGATATGATGACGATGATCTCTGTTCCTGTTTAGCCCAAGCCTTGCTGTCTGCCTACAGCTTGTTTACTCTTTCTTTTTACAGGCTTTTTAGTGCAATTTTAGAACAAGCAACCAAAGCAGATGGAGGGAATTCAATAGGAGGAAAAGGTGCCGGATTTGATGTTAAAGCACTGCGGGCTTTCCGAGTATTACGTCCCTTACGGCTGGTGTCTGGAGTTCCCAGTAAGTAACATCACTGTTTTTCTTCTATGCCTGTATGTGCCGTGGCAAGAGGGGGGGGATAATCTTTCCATATAATGATTTTAGTGATGCAATATGATGCAGATTTTTTTGGTGTGTGGAGTAGGTACATTCACATGTGTGTAGCTTCATGATAAACATGAATAATCAAGAGATGACCAAATGAAATCTGAAGGGGAATGGATGTTCCATGTTGAGTGGTATTTGATCATTCGAGTTTTGTAAGAAATGAAAGTGGGAGATTCAAGATATTTCAAGATTTCAAGCTAGCAAATTAAAATATAGTCTCTTCATAGAGGCTTTAAGCAGCTCTGAAATCATGTCTCATTGTGGGTATTACAAATACTTGATAGAAATGCTGAGTGGTCATTTGTGTAGATTTTGGAGGAGGGAAGTCTTTTTTTATTAAAAGTGCATTTTCTTCTTTGCGTGTGATGCCCTGAATGATAGTGTTGGGAACAAGTTTAAACCAGCAGTACATAGAGCAAGGAAGCAATTGGGTTCTTGGTTAGTTGTATTAGCCTAAATCATTTGTAATGACTCTGAGGAAGTCCACAACCAGTTTTTCAGTGTCTAACATCCTTTTTCTTATTTGCAAGGAAACTTTGAAAAACTAGAAGGCTTGTATTACCATATATGGAGATCGCAGTTTGGGAGGATCCTCTCCTCCGGCTCAAGAGTTTGTTTTAGAGTGGACCTATTGGCCTTCTGGAAAGAGGGGTAGCTGAAGGCTGTCATTGGTTTCTGTGCTGATAGCAGTGAGGGATGTAGTTCACAAGCAAAGGAGTTAATCT
The DNA here is from genome assembly GCA_034781795.1 of Crypturellus tataupa. Lineage (NCBI taxonomy): Eukaryota > Metazoa > Chordata > Aves > Tinamiformes > Tinamidae > Crypturellus > Crypturellus tataupa. The sequence continues at coordinate 325,247 of JAWLRI010000083.1, forward strand.
CCTCCAGAATAGCTATGAAGAGAGCTTTGTTTATTTCTGTTTAGGGAGCCTGCTTGTTGGTTATCTTATTTAAGTACTTCTAACTGGAGTCATTCAAAAACCTTGAGTCAGGCTCAATAAACCCATTGAGATTAGTTTAAAGATCATGATTTATTTGCTACAAAATAAATCAACTGAAAGTTCTTCTTCTTTGTCTCTTTTTTTCTTTCTTTTTTTTTTTTCTTTTTCCTGACCCATTAGCTTGTATTGGAGCCATGTTTTCAGCTTTTCTTCAGAACCATAAAGGGCAGAAACTTTTTAAGTGGAAGATGAGATTCTCTGTGGGAGAGGCTGAAGCATTAATAAAAATAAAATGCTCAAGCAATTGACCGCAGTTTTTCACCATTACGATGCCGGGTGTCCCCATTTGCTGGAGAGTAGTATGTGGGTTGAAGCCAGCTCATGCCCACTGCTGTCTTCAAAATTCCTTTGTTAACTGTTCACGTTTTATGCCTTATGTTGCACTGAGCCATGTATACACTTCCCTCATGCAGGTCTGACTAATCTGTGTCGAGAAGGTATGTATAGAATCAGGCTTATTCGAGGCTGATATAGCTTTTAGAAAGCTGCTCAGATCTGCAATTAACATGGCCTCAGTCTTCGCTCTGCATTTTCATATTGTACCAAACACCTGTTGATTAGCCTAGTAGATGCTATCAGATCCATAAGTATTAGTGTGTAATTTATCTCATGAGGCCTTCAGATAACATTGCCTGAACCAGCCATAAATAGCACCTTGCAGAGTACCATTACAACATAACAAGCTAGTAAAGAGATTTGGAAGTCAAATATCTGGATCCCATTCCAAATCTGTCCCTGAGATAACATTACAAGTACTAGTATGTGAGTTATCAACATAGTTCTTTTTGAGTTTCACCATCTGTTAAAAAAATGCCTTTTCCTTCCTTCACCATCCAAAATACAGCATTTTTTCACTGTGAGGAGATTCCCAGTCATATCTGTTCTAAACTTACATGACTGTAATGTAGCTTATTCTCATATAACAGACTCTGAAAGGGTGTGGAAACAGCATCTGATTTATGAGAGGGGATCCTTTGGGTCACTGGCAGCTGCCTTCTGTGAGGAAAGCCCAACATCTGCTGTCTGGCTTGAGGTCCAGATCTAATTACCACAACTTGAAAAAAAATTGCAAAACATGATCCTTATAAACCAAAAATATGAGGCACATGTAGAATTTTTGTATGCAAATTATAACAAACTCGTCAGGATTGGGGTTGTGAAATAGGTAATCCGGGGCAGAGAGATTGACTGGTGACATGGGAGCTGTGAGGAGAGAATAATTTTTTTCTGAGTTAAGGAGTCTGTGTGAATTATTTCTGTCTTACTCAGTGCATTGGAAATAATCCAGCTTAATAGATGCTTCTTTTGCATACATTTTGCTTTTTTTTTAATATTTATTTAACAATCTGGTCAAAATACAGACTTTCCACAGAGGTAATTAGAAGAGAGTGAAAAAAATATGAATTGCCCTCTAAGGTAAATTACCATTACCTAGGTTTTACAGGTGGGCAAATGAAAGTAAAAGTTCAAGCCTAAAAACTCTCAGAAATGGCTTCTAACTCTGTATGCATCATGTTGACTACCATGCTACATACCTGGGCCAGCATGGATGCCTGAAAGCTTCACATAGAGGGCAGTAGCGTGAGAACTGAGAATCCCTTTGCTGTCAGTTCCAAAGCAGTTAAGATCCCAGGATGAGGCTCATGCCAGAAAACTTCTTGGCTAGATACTGAAGAATGCAGGCACTACTCAACACAGCAAGTGATTGATCTGCAAGAAAACAAGTTGGTTGGTTCATGGGCAGAAAGTTAAAGGTACCAGTGAAAACTTTTGTTAAGATCAAACTATCCCAGGCCCCAGATTACTTCAGTGCCTCTTAAAATCAAAGGGTTTTGAGGTCATGAATTGAACAAAGCCTAAAGCCCATAACTGAAGAAGATGACTGTGATAGGCCATAAATATCCCCTAATGCTTAAGAGAACATACAATATATATATATATGATTAGATATGCAAATATGATTATATGAGTATTCCCACCAGTGATAAGAAAGGAGATAATCATTTTGCTTAGAAGATAAGATAGACATTTTGTACCTAGACCACAAAAAAACTTGAAGCACCTGGGGAAAGATCTTCACTGATTTAATAGCTGTAATGTAATATCTTTGCATGCCCATTACATCATTAATAATTGGTGTTTGGTATTTACACATTTTCAAGCAGTGCAGTAGGAATTGTTTGGGGTTTTTTGTTTTTGTAATAAGTATTTGAGCTCCTTTCTTGAAATCTTCTATCAAAGTGGGAAGAATTACAGTTTTTTTGTAACTGTGTGAGATGTATGGCAGAGTTAGATGCTTCCTATATTCCTCTTCCTAGTGCAGACTGTTGCTCTGTGAACAAAAGAAAAAGTAAACAAAGATAATTAAGTGAAACTCTTAAACTCTTAACTCTTAAAAGTCATATTGCTTCTGCAAGTCTGTTTAGCTTGATGTTAACATTTACCATTAATGGTGAACAACATGAATGATTTAGGTCTCTAAGTGGTAAACTGCTTTTTAAAAATCATTCATAAACTCTTTAGATATTTGATACACAGATCTGGTTCTACTGTTCCACACTTCTGTTCACTGTCACACACTAGCACAATCTGTCTAGTACATGCTTTATTCCGTACCTATTATTCTACCAGAGGACCCTCCTGGTAAAATACACCCCTCGTGCGTTGCAGCATCCATCTTAACATAGTCTTAAGAGTAATATATTGGTTTGAGAGGAGAGAGAGAAGGAAAACTTTACTCCTGATGGGCATAAGTGGAGAAGTGCAAAGTCAGCGAGTATATGAAAACATGATCTCTCTAGAGCCTTGGAAACTGTTACCCTGCATCTCCTTTGGCAGGGGTAAAGCATTGCAAGGCTTTCTAGGGACAGATTCAAGTCAGAGACCTTTTGTGTCAGTAGTTTTTAGTTGATTACTTTACTATCTCCATTTTACATTATCAAACATTTTAAAACTTATTAAAAACCTTTAGTGCTTGAGGAGGATGAAGAAAACATCCAATTTGGCAGTGGAGAAGCATGATCCAATTAAAAAAATCATTCCTGACTGTTGGAAAGGGCCATCGGTTACTCCTACATATGCTAACTCATGCCCATTTCACTTAATAAATTCCATTTCTATTCACTTTTCTTGTAAGTAAATTCATGCTGCTTAATTATATCACCTTATATATTCTGTTCATATTCCTTATATGTTGTACTTTATTTTCATGTAACTACATTGTTTTCATTAGCCATTGCTTATATGATATTTGCCAAATTTAATTTATAAGCTCTTCTAGAAATCTGCAAATGCCATCTAATTTGATCAGTAACTGTTATGCTTCATATTTTTGCACTGTCAGTGAGATTCTCCAGTGACCAACTAGACGTATGTGAATGGAAGAACATAATATTTTTACCAAAGTTAGAGAGCAAATTTGCCTTTTCTATTAAGCTTGCTATTTTTTCTTTATTTATTTTTTAATAAAACCACAAAAAGCTAAACCTGTGATGTCTTCAACCTTCATTAGTGGATCTCTGAGTTCTAGCTAGAGACAGTTGCTCAAAAACAGATTGCAAAGGTGTCTATCACCAGTACCTGCATGACCTACTTGATTTGTAGTGATTGCATAACTGGAAAACAGAGTATGAGCAAAGGAGTTTCAGACAGCTCTTCCTCATGACATTGTAATATCTTTCTGTCAGCGAAACAGCATATAATTTGCTCAACCTATGTTTTCAGTTAAAATAAGGTGAGAACTTCAGACAAGGTGTCTCTGAGTACAGAATTTAGACACACAATTTTTTCATTGTGGTCTGTTTTATAGAAGTCTGATTGTTTGCTCTGAAATGTTCTTCTTTATTAAAGCTTCTAGGATTTACATTGCCTTCTCAGTCCCAGGAACGGTCACTATCCCATGTTCACTGTGGTATTTTCTCATTACCACAGTCACCCTCCATCCTTATCCAAAACTCTTTGGGATTAAGCAGGTTGTCTTTAAACTTCATAATGGGTGGCAACATTGCAATGACCTGATAAAACTGAGTTATTTAGATTTATATATGATACCACATCTGCAAGATGCCTGGTTGGCAAAGTCATACAGTTGAGTTGTTTGTTTTTTTGCCAATACCAGTGCAGATAGGTGAAGCAAGAAAATCCCAGAAACTGACAGCACTGGATTTTTCTGTCTTGTTTTTGTGAGTGGAACACTGCACATTCAGGTTTTTTTTGGTAGAAATAAGAGAAAAAGACTTACAAATATTTGCAAAATGTTTAAGCTGCAGTCTGTATTTTTCAAGTGAAGTTGTTCTTATCTCTAAAACTAGTAATGCTTACATCCTCTTTTTTAAGGAATATTATCTAATCTAATAATTTCAAATTATAGGTAAACTATGTCTGTAGGATCTCATAGCTCATAGTTCCTCCCACCATTAGAACAACATGAGGGGACTGCTGGGTTACTGCAAAACTTAGAGCAACTTGCAGGGTTGAATACAGCAGAGAAATATAAAACTCATTATCATGGTCCTCCTAAAGTAAGTCTAAGCAAATATTCTGACTCTTATTTTCATTCAGGTAGCTGTATTTCCTCCTGTATGGTTTATTTAAAAATATAAAAGGTTTTGGTGGTTTTCGTGCATCTGAATGTCTCCTAGCACTGTGAGCTGGAAAATGATGCTGAACTGAAAGCTCAGACTCCAGTAACATCTGATTTGGAGGTCTCTGGGGTGGGGAGGGAGAACAGGCATAACATCCCCTCTCCTGTGAATTCCTTGTAAAGCTGAACCTGTCCAGAGGCCAACATGAATTTAAGCGTAATTGAAGCAGCCTCAAAGTCCCTCCAATTGATGCATGAATAAAGCTATGCCAGTGGATGAAGCACTGCGTAGAGAGCCCAGTTCCTGCTGCAGTATGTTCCAATAAACCCTTAAATTCTGCCTATCCTATATAAAGCAAGCAGTGAGAAATTGTGATTTTTGACTATGCTAGATTTTTTTTCCCTTAGGGATGTGCCCAAATACTTTACAGAGAGACCTAAGATGGGGCCTAGAAAACTGTGTGGGTTCTTAGCTCTTTCCATATCTCAGCGTACTGCGTTCGTCATTCCTTACCCAGTCACTAAAACACCACTGCTGAATGTTGCACTAGTTTTGTGTTTGCAGCCATTAGAATAAACATACTCTGTGCAATTATATGGCTTGCATTCAGGATTTGATTCGTTGGTTGGTTGGCTGGTTTTTTTGAAAGCACAATCAAAATTCGACTGTATTTTCTCTGCTTTCCACAAGGTCCAAGAAAATTAACACTACATTATATAGTATGTATTAAGTCATAAGTTTTAAGCAAATACTAACTGGCAGTCAGGAGCACTTTTTTTTTTTTTTTTTCAAAAATTTGTATTATTCCGATAAAGCAGGCTACGTCCTCATCTGGTTTGCACATTGTTTGCATTTGTACACTATCACTGGTAGAGCTAGGATCCTAAATTTACCCTTTCAGCACATGTGAGGTTGTGGTGTGAATATCATGTGAATGGAGAATTCCGGGTTATCTTCAATATTGCCTGAACAGTGAGGAGATACGAGAGGTAGCCCAGTCAAAGTTACCAGTGTGAAAGGTGTCTGCAGAGATACAAAAGAATTAAGCCAACTGGAGGAACCAGTATCCTTGGGGAAAAAAAAAAAATAGACCAACCATTGAACCTGTATGATCAAAGGTCGCTGAAAAAAAGGGAATTCTACAAATATCTTTGGGCAAGACTTGGTGTCCAACCTTAAACTGCCTTAGAACTTTGCTGTTGTTGCATTTAATAATGTCAGCTATTGGCAAGCGAGCTCCTTCCTTTCCTCTGGGGCCCTGAAGGCTGTGGTAAACATGCTGTCATGCAGATTTCTTACATGCTCCTTCATTCTTGACGAAGACTGCTCAAATGTCTGTACCATCTCTCCAACACACCCAACACCGGGTGAGGACAAGTTGCATCACCTTTCCCATGTCATTGCCTTGCTGTTTTTAATCTCAAGTGGCCAATTTGTTGTGCTTTCAGTACAAATGAGAAAGAAGAGGAGAAAAAAGGAGAGAACAGCCTGAACCAAATGTCCTCATTAAGCTTATTTCTGCATATTTAACTTAAAACTCTTCACAGGCTTACAAGCCTGTTATTTGCTTAGGTCACTGCTACTCATGGGAGTAATTTAATTCCAGCATAGCATCTCCCATAGGTAAAGATCATTCCTGTGAGTAGGGTTTACATAGTCAGGATCTAAATCATATTTCTTTGAGGCATGAAACCTGCAAAATGATGTAATTTATGACAGAAGAGATTAACTCAAGTGTAGCAACAAGAGGTTTATCTTAGCGAGGAAGATTATTCACAGGGGCACAGACTTCTTGTTGTAATAAAGATTTCTGTCATGTTTAAGGAATGCCAATGAAATGGGGAAATATTTATTATTTGATCTGTGCTGTGTAGATCTTTTAAAAATAGCAGTAACTACGAATGTACCAAATAACCGTGTCAGGCTTCATCCTGTCAGTTACTGTGCATGTTGGAATGATTGTTAATGTGTCTTCCTGATGGGACAAAACAAAAAACATCCCAGCCCCATAATGTGGGACCACATCAGGATGTAGGGAGTCCTTTCCAACTGAGGAAAAATAAATCCCAGACTGACATCAAAGAACAGGCATGGAGATAGTCTGAACCACTAGCTTGGCTCAGTAGAAGATTTTCCAGAAATGCTCTGGATGTATCAGACTGTCTCTGCAGCACCACTTTTTATTCCTCAAATGGTGCCCAGAGGTCTCATTCAGAATGGGTTTAGGGCATGGCTCCATGAGAGAGCCCGCACCACCAGCAGGCTTGTCCTCGGCGGCCTAAACATCTACACACGTCACCTGTCCTCTTCTAAGACCAGCATGCATCCTTGTTTGGCCGTGGGTTTGCCCAGACCCTAGTGGAGCAGAAGTGTACGAGCAGACCGTAGCTGTCACCTGCAGCAGCGTGTTGGGATTTTAAGTCCTATGTTTATTTTCCCTAGAGTGAGTTGGTGGACTTCTGAAACTTTCTCATTCCCTCTGGAGGAAGTGGCTCCAGAGCCCATATTAGGGCTAGGATTTGTCTTTGACCTGGGAAATGCTCTTAGTGTGAAAAGAGGTGCATAGATTTTCCAGAGGCGCTAGCACCATTTTAATTAGTGATTTTAGTTCCTCTTAGTTTTCCAAAACATCGTTAGATACCTTTAATCATCGTTATGCTCGAACAAAACATTATAAAAATATCAGCAAGACACAGAGTAAGGACCATTCAGTTATTTCTATCAACCACTGCATTAATTTTTAGTCTCTTGTTTAGCTTCCAAACAAATTAGTTTCAGTGATTTGTACCAGTATTGCTACTTGTAAAAGTGTTATAGAAGAAAAAAAAAAAAAAAAAAAAAAGCAAATTAAAAAAAAAAGCGAAAAAAAAAAGGAGCGGAGCGGAGCGGAGCGTGGCGGGCGCAGCGC
>JAWLRI010000083.1:332867-437237 GCA_034781795.1 Crypturellus tataupa
TTTTATTTAATAAAAAAAAAAAAAAAAAAAAAACGCAAAGTACACATAGCTGAGAGGAGGCAAATTTGAGTAAATATATTTAAAGATTTGAATAGCTATGTAAATCTACTAGAGACCTTAATCAAATTAGCTACTGTGTGCTGAGTTTTGTCTGCTTGATACTACTGTGCTTGGTGAGAATACAGGCGTGTTGACTGGTATGAACAGCTAATAAACTTTTCTGTATTTAAAGTATTAATTGACAGAGCAAATGATTTGTTATTCTGGTCATGGACTATAGTGACTAAAGGCAAATTTCAGCCTACCTAGCCTGCCCATTTTTTTATATATTTTATCAAGGTTTTCATGCTTCTACCAGAAGGCAAGGAGATAAGCTGTCTTATTCTCCTCTTTTCCCAGAAGCAAATCCAGTCCCTGTTTAACACATGTACCAGTAACCCATCCCATGTGTTTGTTACCCTTTGACATAACTATTTTGTCTGAGTTCTGTAGTTACGCCTCATATTTTTTCAATTTTAAGTTATGTTGCCCTGGTTTGGCTTGCCACATCAATCACGGTTCAGAAAACATCTGCTAGCCCTCTGCAAAGAATCGCTCTTTCTCAACTTGAGTAATACTAATGCCGCTCAACGTTTTTCCATCGGAAGTATTTTTGACAGAAAATAGCTCATGGCATAAAAGAAATAGTTCATTATCAAAATTCTATTTTTGTTATTTTTTTCAAAAAGCAAATGGAATTTAGGAAGGCTTTGGAGTGAAAAGATCTGTAGAAATTCAAACTATTTCAAGACTGGGTGGCAATACCTCCTCTCTAAATTTTTCTCAAGCTTCTCATCTTTTAATCAGATACCATTCTTGCAGTGACATTGCCTTTTTGAAGGCAGCAGTGCACACCTGGCATTAGAATTAGGACAAAGCAAGTGCTATATAGCATGCAAGAATCATCTGTTGTTTTGCACTGTTATTGTTAACACATTAAGCTAGCAGCCTGGTTGACATTTCTGTCTTCTTTTGCATTGGCCAATGGGCTTAGATTTTTATGCAATAACTGACTGACTTTTCTTTAGCAACATACTGAGCAATCTTTGCATATTTCTGCATTTATACTTTTCTTATAGATTATTCTTGTATATTGGTCTTTTAATATACTGGCAGTTACCAAAACAATAGAACCCTGTTAAATCAAGTTAAAACCTTGGTCCAAATTCTAGCCAATATGGCCATGTGTCTATGCAAACAATGGGGTGAGGATTTACAAAGGACTGAGCTGAGCTATTTGGTATTGACAGAATTTAGGATTGAATCTCAACTCTTTTCTCCCAATATCTTTGAAAATTTCAGTTCAAACTTTAGCTCCTCTCTTACTTTTAACATTTCAGATCTCAATTGCACTTAAAACTTCACTTAGAGGGAGTCAAATTCCACACAGATTTATGTGTGTAGATGTCTATCAGCAACTGTAAGAATTTAATTAATCTGTTCAGTACCGGTGCAGAGAGCCCAATGATTCTCTCTTGAAAGCTGGACAAGGTATTCAAAGTAAATAAACAGTTTGTACCAATGCATTCCACCAAAAGATAAACAAAAATGTGGTGAACTGTGCAAATCATAAAGAAAGTTACAAAGAAATTAAGTATCAATAAAGAACCATTCTTTCTTATTACAAATAGAGTCTGGTTTTTTTGTTGTTGGTTTTTTTTTTTTTTTTTTTTTTTTTTTTTTTTTTTTTTTTTTTTGTCCAAACATACTGGAGCTACCTGGTGAGCTAAAAGAAGGCTTTTTTCCTCTATGTAGGTATTTTATTATCCAATGTCTTCAAAATGAGTTTTATGAAGACTAATCAGATTTATAAAAAATGAAAAGCATCAGTTTTACTACTGTGGAAAACAAAAAGCTGGAATTTTAGAAATTCCAAGGAAGGCCTGATTAATCTCAGAATGAAAGTCCAGAAATCCAAATTAAACTCTTCAAACTAAGAAGCAATATTATTTACATTTGTCTGGCTATGTGCCTTCAAGGATGTTAGCATTAGAGAATACATTTTCTTTAGCAGTACTGAATACCTTGATTCTCTCAATATCTTGTCAGGTATCTTTTTATTTTTAAGTGTCCCAAATAGTCCTGAACAGCCTGTATGGCAGTACTTCTGAAAAGGTGATGCTGTGTCTGTCTAGATGCCAGCCCAACTGTGCTCAATTGAGCACTATCAAGCTGGTGTGAGTTTTCTTCTTCTGGATTATATATCCTGGTTTTGATACATGCAATGCTGCACTACTGTGTGGATAGCCCTTTAAAATGTTTTAGGGTTTAGCTGCTACATGTTTTCTTTCACAAGAAGGTGAAAATTAGCACAGCTATTGATATGCCAGTGATGATAGGCTTGTAAAAGTTTACTTCTCAGAGGGCTTCAGAAGGATCAGTTTTGGTCATCAATATATTTTTCCCCAAAAAAGACTTGGATTCATCTCTGGATACACTTCTATGTAGACAGGATCACTCTTAATGAGTAAATTTTTATCTTACTATTTTTTACCTTTTTTCAAATCTGATCACCAGTGGTAGGTTATCAGAGTTTCAGGAGAAAGAGCTTAGCCAACTGAGATAAACTTTATTATTTAGAAGACTGAAGACTGAAGACGTATGTGGTGATGAGCCCAAGGGACATCTTCTCACCTAGAAAGCTATGACAATAAACAGGGAAAAATAATACTGTTCATGATTCTGAGATTTTAGCAAATTTGGAATGGCATTTTTTACCCTGACAGCCATTAGTTCTTCACTCAAATGTTAGTCTATTTATAATAAAGTCAAGTTTTGAGTCCGTTTCTTTTATTACACTGCTTTAAACACAGTTACAGGCATCCATAGTTTCTTATTTTTTAGAGTTGGGTTCAGACTGCATTTGGAGTTCTGAAAGCTCTTTGATCATCATCCTAGTTGAGATAGTTCTCAACTCTGTTTGTTTGTTTTCATGTTAACTTGACCACTAGACACTACAACTTCTCAAGACATTCCTATGCAAATTTTCTCACTGAATCTGCTGGACCAAAATTTGCTCCTCTGCCTGTTTCTGAAAGACTGTTTTATGACACAGCTTTGTTTGAGCAAGAAGAATTTAAATAAAATGGAAGGGATTGGATCATTTCACTGAGAACTGGTGCAATCTTCTGACCGACTGTCTTCCGTGGTTTTGCATAGCTGTGCAGGGAGGAGGTCAAGTAAGAGTTCTGCCTATCTGTGATCCTTCACAGTGATTAATTATAGACAAATTACCGAGAAAACCTTCACAATGAGCACAAGAGTGGTCTTCTCAGAAAAGCTACAATCCTTCAGACTGCAGAAAATCAAGACTATTCCCCACGCTTGCCTCCTGCAGCCTTGGCACTGCTTTAGCTACAGAAATCCGAGCGTGTGTGCAAGTGCGTGTGCATGCTTCGGAAAGGAAGGGAGGAGTTTTCTGTCTTTCCCCTTTTATTCTTACTCCCTTGCTCCTAGAAGGTCATCTGTGTGAGACCCTGCCTGTTCATACTCCTGATTCAAGCAGTGTTAGGGTATAAGCAAAGGATAGCCTTGCATAAACCAGTGAAGGAGCAGCGTCAGGAAAGAGGTGAGACCTGATCCTTGTGGGTACTGCCAGGGTTCCTGTGTGCACTCCATCTACCCTGTTATATAGCCCATCTTTAGGCATTCCTGTCTGAGAATGAATTTCTGACCTCATCTTTGCCCCTCTCTCTCAGAATTAATTTACAATGTCTCATTTGTTTTCTGGATCAATCTAGTCTTTCTTGATGTGTAATTCTCATCATGCAGCTTGTTGCTGCTTTGCTTTTTGTAACTTCCTGTGAAAGACACTCTGTCTTGAAAGGTATGTGCCTGGACTACATCCTCAGCCAAACTGAGCTAGGATGAAATGCCTCAAATGGCATTTAATCTCAAAAGAGATTAAAGTTGAGCTACCTAATGTATGGGGACTGGAGACATGAGCAGCCTCCTCTGATCAGCAAGAAGCCTCAGAAGAAAGCAGACATGTTGTTCCTTTCAGGAAAAAAATGTAAAAACATGTTGATTCCTTCCATGAGGAGAGAGGAATGCTCCTATGTGTGGAAGTAGAGGGTTCTTCCAGGAGAGAGGCAAGGAGCCCAAGCCATTACACTCATCCAGCCTTCCTCTTCAGCCAGCCGAAAGCTGGGGCTCTGTGGCCACCATGCTGCGGGCCAGCTGTATGGTTTGGCTGCCCAAGCTGGGTCACTCTGACAAGTAGGGAACACTGAAGATGAATTGCTTCCCAGGAGAAAAAGAACCAAAAGAAAGAGTTGGGTTTTGTTGTGGCTTTTGTTTTGGTTCTACTATTCCTTTCTCGCCTCAGAGGATGAGGCAAGGGCAGTATTGCAAGACTTCACAAATATAAAAAAATTATATTCACATACTCCTGCCCATTTGTGTGAACCTCCTTTTGCATGTGTGTGGATTTCAGTTTGCAAAGTCAATGAAAACACAGTTTGAACAGAAAAGAATGAGAATATTGGGAACAGATGCAAAAACTTTCTTTTTCTATTCATCCAGGACATGGTTTTGAATTGTGTGTTCATATATGTTTAAATTGCATTATGTGCTCATTTCAAAAGTGTCCTTCCTAGCTTTTCTTTGCTCTCAGGACTTTCAGACAGTTTTCTATCTTGGGCCCTGCCCTTGCCTTTCTATTCCAATACCTTCTCTGTTATACTTGTTGTTCATGAAATAGAAATTATACTGGCAGCCCCAAGAACACTGCACTATACCCACAGAATATGCTTTGTCCAGCAATCTGTTACTAATATTTTCAGGCTGTAACAACCCAGTAAAGGAGAAACCCCCTGAATTGTTACTGTACAGATATCTTTAACTGAACCGTGCCATCTAAGTTCCCTATGGTATTCCCTTGAGGGAAGCCTTCAAAATTTTCTCTCAAAATCCCTTTCAGATGTTCTCATTTTGGGTATCTTACTATGACTGTGGGTGCTTTTGTGATAAACTGTCTGTCATTTTGCAGTCTTTATTTAAAACTGGGATAAGACCTTTCGTATTAATGAATATTTGGGATTTTCCAATTTTTGCAGAGAGTGCCCCTGTTTATTAAACGATAAACATTCACTATGGGGAACATTACTAATTACATAGCTTGTGCTTTGGAAATGGAGATTGTGTCATGTCGTTCTCTCTGTGCAGCAACAGAAATAACTGAGCTTTCTGAGCAGGCTTAGCTTATGGCTAGGGATGGTGCATAAGCTCCACCACTTGAGGGTGATCTAGAAGTGATCTAACTCAAGCACTATGCTGATTCACAGTTCCTCTCATCCTTCTCCTTGCTTGCAGAAAGTAGTAGTTTTCTTCTGAGCAATATTAGAAGAAAAATAATGCAGAAAAATAAAGCAGGACCTCCGGCACCCTTGGCCCTGATTGAGCTACAGAAATCTGTGTGTGTGCGCTGTGCGTTCACAGGGAAGACAGTGGGGAGCCGAGTCCTCTCTTTTCCTTTTTATTCTTACTCCCTTGCTTCTAGAAGGTCATCTTTGTGAGACTCTGCCTGTTCATACTCCTGATCCAAGTGGTGTTACGGTGGAGGCAAAAGATAGCCTTGCACAAGTCAGTCAAGGAGGAGAAGCAGGAAATACTTTCTCTGAAGATCTGGGCTATTGATATGATTATAACAAGAAATCCACATAACCAAGTTTGGTCCAAAATTAAAGGCAAGTGAAATTGCAAGAGAAAACTGCTTGGAAAACCCCAAATGTAAGTAGGGAGTTGTTTTGTTTTCCTTTTTTTTCTTTTTTTCCTGAGACCAGCCTACCATTATATTCCTTGGATATGTTCCACACAACAACAATGCCAAGTGCATTTTACATTTTAGTAGCTGGGTCCAGTGTGCCTTTTTTTTGTGTGTGACATCTTGCTAAGCATTGGTCTAAATCCAAAAAGGCTTGTAAGTACACAATGTAGTATGTAGGTAATCCCATTGCTTTAGGTGTAGACACTTACATGCTTACAGATGAGCATGTTCTTCATTAACTGGATGGACTGAGGAGACACCAGCCAGCCCTTCACATGATTGAACATTATCCTGAGAGAAAATACAGCACAAATACAGCACTGAACTGTGGCTCTAAAACACCTGCAACATCCCCAAAACAGGGCATTTCCTACAGCTTTGGGAAAGATATATATTGCATTGCTAGAGGCTCTTCTTCCTTCTTTGCATCCCTCACGGTCTCCAGTGGTGCTCTAAACCATCAGGTTGACATAGTCCTGCAGTGACGGTAGAGGGCTTGACCTGGCATAAAGAGTGTGGTTTCCATATAATAAATATTTAAAATGTTTTATCAGGGTAAATAAATGCTAAAATCTTATGAGCCCAGGGAATGGCATTAACATGTTTTGCTTACTGAAACATTTATGGAGTCAGTGTCAGCTAACAGAATGCAGCCAAGAGTTTTTTCCAAAGGTAAACTGGAGTGCTTTTAAAATAAATACTAAGAGATGTTTAAGATCTTTAATTATTAACAGAAGAAAAGAAAACAAGCTGGAAAACTGCAAACAGTCCCTTTTGTGGCACTTTTTCTAACCGTTGTGCAGTTATCTCTTTTGTCCAGCCCTCAGTATGCTCCTCAGGCAGATGCTCTGCATTCACAGATGTCTGGAGAGTATCTAGTATGTGGAGGGAGCTTCTACAAATGAATATTTGAAAAATATTTCTTCCTATATTTACCTGCCAGGACATAGATCGAGGACTCTGTGTTTCTCTTATTCATAGTTAGTCAGTGATGGCATTGCTTGCTAGCCTCTGTAAAGCAGTGTAAAAACCCACTTCTCAGCTCTGCCGTGGGGAGGTGGTCGTTGGCATCATCTGCTTGAAATCCAGAGGCCAGTTTTTCACTTCAGCTCAGGTCAAAAAGCCAGTATAATTGCAATTATAGCTGCATGGCTCATTTTTAGAAGTGCACTCCTGTGTCCCCACAAGTAAGAAAATCCTGGGGGTGTGTGGTGGTGTACTGCAGCATTCAAGAGGCAAGTGTTAAGAGGCACTATGAGGAAAGCCCAGTGAGCAGAGGCTGGGAGTGTGTGTGAGCTGAAACAGAGGAGTAGTTTCTTTGCAAATTCAACACCTTTCCTTCCTCTGTATAGCAGAAGATCATGTAAAAGTATGTAGAAGGTCTCACTACTGGTTGGAAAAGGTTTTGTGTTTGCCTGTAAGAGGATGATTCACCTTGACTCACCCTGAGCAGAAATGCATCTGATCAGCCGTCGGTTCAAACACTGGTCTGCACTTTTCAGATTTCAAAACATAATTTGGGAGTATTTTGAAGCATATGTTGAGGGGAACATAAAGAGGATGGGGCCAGACTATTTTCAGTAGTGCCCAGCAATGCGACAAGAGGCAATGGGCACCAACTGGAAGACAGGCAGGTCTGTTTATTATTATGCTTAACCAGCTTGCCAGCCTTCTGTGATGGTAAATGAGTGGAGAGCTGTGGGTGTTGTCTACCTGGACTTCAGCAAGGTTTTCAGCACTGTCTCAGTAACGTCCTTGTAGGGAAGCTCAGGAAGTGTAGATTAGATGAGTGGCTAGTGAGTTGCATTGAAAACTGACTGAATGGTAGAGCACAGAGTTGTTATCGGGGGCACAGAGTGTGACTGGAGACCTGTAGCTAGTGGTGCCTCCCAGAGGTCAATATTGGGCCCAGTCTTGTTCAGCTTTTCTGTCAATGACCTGGAGGAAGAGGCAGAGTGCACCCTCAGCAAGTTTGTTGATTGATACAAACCTGCAGCATGTACCAGTACCTGATGGGGGTCGAGCTACTGGAAAGCAGCTTGACAGAGAAGGATCCAGGGGACTGAGTAGGAGAAGGATCCAGGTGGACAAGATAACCAAAAACCTGTCATGTGCCCTTGTGGATGTGAAGGCTGAGGATTTCCTGGGTTGATTTAAGAAGACTGTTGCCAGTAGGTCCCAGAAGGAGATCCCCCGCCCCTAGTCAGCCGTGGTGTAGCCACATTTGGAGTGCTGTATCCAGTTCTGGGTTCCCCAGTATAAAGGGATATGGAGGTACTGGAGAGACTCCAGTTTAGGGCCATTAAGTTGATGAAGGGACTGGAAGCATCTCTCCTATGAGGAAAGGATGAGAGATCTTGGCCTGTTTGGCTAGGAGAAGAGAAGAGAAGAGTGAGAGGGGATCTCATCAATGTATACAAATAGGTGAAAGGAAGGTGTCAAGAAGATAGGGCCAGACCCTATTCAGTGGTGCTCAGCAACAGGATGAGAGGCAACAGGCACAATCTGAAACACAGAATATTCCATCTAAATACGAGGAAAAACTTCTTGATTGTAAAGGTGACAGAGCACTGGCACAAGCTGCCCAGAGAGGCTGCAGCATCTCCCTCTCTGGAGTTATTCAAAACCCACCTGGACACAATACTGTGCAATGTGCTTGAGCGGGGATGGGAGTTGGACTAGATGATCTGAGAAATCCCTTCCAACCTTAGCCTTCCTGTGATTCTGTGGTAATTCCTAAAAAGAAAGTGCCTCTGCTTGTTCTGCCTCTTTGTGATACTCCATCTATTCCTTTCATTCTTCATCTGCTCTCTCCATTTTACACCATAGACTTTTATGATTGTCTAGGTCTGGTTTCTCATTCCTTTCCCTGAAGCAGTTGTTGATATTGCAAGTGGCAGCTTGAACTGAGAAAAATAAGGTAGCTTACTCGCAGCAACTGTACTGCAGCAATAAGCTTGACAGCAATGCCAGGAGCATGGTGATGTGCATATATCCCTTGCACATCACCATGCATCTTCAGCATCTTCTGAAAGAGCATTTCTAAAGTGGCTGCATAGCTGGTGGTTTTATACTTGCAGAAAATCTCTGAATAATTTAATGGTAATGTATATATTGCTTGTTAATTAGCAAAATCATCTGGATTGGAAAACAGACTGTCCTAGTAAGGTACTGCAGAGCACACACATCAGTTCATGATAACATTATTCAATAGCTCTTCTCTTCAAAGTTGGTTTATTATCCTCAAGAAGCTTTTCTCCAATTACCCTGACTGAAGCACCTGTAAATCTCTTCCTGATGGTTCATGTTCCCCATGGCTCTCTAAACACGGTGCCCTCTCGTGTTTATAGTGCAGGCTTTGATTTTACAAGCACTGCTTTGTAACACAAGCAGTATTGGTTTGTGTTGGTATTATCTCCTCTGGACATAGGCACTACACTACAGCACTTCAGTGCTCTGGTGGATAATGAGCCCGGTTTTAAAATGAGAGGGCTTTTTGTTCATCATTGCACCTGTCCTCAATACCCTCTCAAATCCCTGGGTAAAGCCTTGATGAAAGTTAAATCAATTAATAATGATAATGAAGGGTAAGTAATGCAAGACCTGGCCTTAGAACTCCAGACCTTGCCATCTTGGCTGTACTTAGGATTAATGAAGCTCCTAATATCACTAAAAATGGAAACTTTCTTGTGCTCTTGTGTAAATGTATTTGCAACTACAAATATTTGCAGCTGCAGTGTTTCAGTTTCTTCAGGCTCATTGATGTCTGTACTTTTAACCTTTTCACATTGTTTTGGAAAAGCTTTTTATTTTCTGGGGAACTTCACATGCTCTTCCGTTGTATATTCATGGAGTTATGTTGGTGTGGAATACTCTTTGCTTTCTATATGTATTTAGAATCAGTAGATAATGAGGTGAGCAGGTAGGAAGAATGGGGGGGAATGTTGGCTGCCCCATGTGATCTCAGCAATAGTTTCTTCTCCTCTGAGCGTACCTCTCCAAGTACGTGCCTAGAGTAACTGAGCTAACAGAGCATCCCACTCTTGTACAGGATATTTTTGATTCTGCCAGTGTTGTGCTCCATTTAAGGAATGCTTTACTAAACCCATAGTGTTTCATGCTGAGTATTTCCCTCATTGAATGGTAGTATGGGACATAAGAGATATTTGAACTGATTGTAGACACCTGAAAAAAAATATCTCTGACAAAAGAGATGCTAGTAGTCAACTTGAAATTACTAGCAGACAGTGAATGATCTTACTGACCTGGCTGCTAATGCTGCCTCTGATGGTTTCTACTGCATGCCACCATGGCTGGTGAGCAAATGCCAAATCTCAGCCTTTACTTGTCTATTGACAAGTGAATTGTCTACAAGTAAAAGTGCTTGTCAAGAAATCTGTCATTCTTTTTAGAAAGTATTTAAATTTGTAAAAAAAAAAAATGTGGGGGGAAGGCAATAAAAAGGAAAACATAAGATCTTAGATGATAGGTTTTAAAAGTTAATCATTATTACAAATTCTTGGCAGACATTGGCAAATGTCTCTGTAACAGACATTTACAACTCAGGAATCACATTTTTCAAAAATCACAGGTAATATCAACTTCTCTGAGGAGATGACAGCATTTGTAGGAGACATTAATGGCTTCTGGCTCTAAGTCATTGCAAAATGATGAGCTTGTAATTGTTCTGATCTGGCTATTCGTACAGAGTCCTAAAGGTCTCTCGATACATCCAGTATTAATAACATGACAGTGACAGCACTCGCCATCACTGCTACCTGCAATAATAACTTTAGAATTTAATAAATACAAGGCTTTTGAAACTGGTTCTGTTTTATTCTGATTTTACAAGGGAGAAGGAAACATAGAGGGGCCCATGAATCTGCAGACCGTGTCAGATGCATCTGAGGGTGCAGCTGCTCATCACTTTGGCAAGTGATGCTACAAGTCACTGCCAGCACTATTCTGGAAATGCGTGTCTGGCTCAGGAGTAGGAATTACACTAGTCTCATCCTGTAACAACTGTATAGTAACATTTTGTTCATGCTCCTTGCTGGAGACTAGGACAAGATCTGTTGCAGATTCATTCCTAAATCTCAGTGCAAAAATGGCACTGCTGGTTCTAACTCTCCTTCTGCTTGGACTAAAGTAAAATGAGGTGGATCTAAAGTTCACAGAGATCCCAAGAAGGCCAGAAGCTTCCAGTCAAAAGGAGCCTGGTGGCCTTCTCTTTTGAGACTGATCTTATGTATGGAAGGACCAAAATCTAAACAGGGTCAAAACTTCCGTTTGGCATCCCTCCCCACACTATGTGGGGCTTTCCAGTATTTATTCTCTTGCATGTCTCACTATGCTTCTTGTCCTGTTTCAATTCTGGTTGTGTTTTGCTTTTTCCATGCATTAGCTCCCCTGAATATTACCTGGGGATCGCCTTAGGTCTGGTTTTCAAGAACAGGCAAGATAGCTAGTGTGTTCCTTCCCCACAGTGGTGGCATTTCAATGGCAGGTCAGATAATACCTGTTTTATTTTAGCCTGGGGTTCAAGCTGCAGTGTTAAATTGTGAAACACTGGGAATCTTTTGGAGGGAAGGTCCTTTCTAAATTTAATCTTTACATCACTAAGATAACGGTTTCTGGTGAAGGTGGAGAAGTAAGTTTGAAATGATATATTATTGTGCAATTTATAGTATCCCACAGGTGTTTCCCCTATGTTTTGTTCTTTCATTGGTAAATGCTTCCTTCTGCTCTCTCTGCAGGTCTCCAGGTGGTTTTAAATTCAATTATCAAGGCCATGGTCCCCTTGTTGCATATTGCCCTGCTGGTGCTGTTTGTCATCATTATCTATGCCATCATTGGACTGGAGTTATTTATGGGGAAGATGCATAAGACCTGCTACCACGTACAGGGGGGACTAATAGGTAAGAGACATGATCTATGATATGGAGCCCATTTCCTGGGTTTTCTGTCTTTTATGTAAAGATTTTTGCCAGGGCAAAGTATCAGGTGCTCCTGCTCTGGCAGGGGAATTCTTACATAGCCATATGACAGTCTGTGAGTGCTAATGCAAATAACACCGAGTACGAAGGAGACATGTTAGGATCCTGAAGTGCTGGGAGCAGCAATAATTCAGTGCTGCTGATCTGCCTGCTACACTGAAACAAAAACTCCAGGGTGAATGTAAATATCCTTTTGCACTTTCATTTTAAGGCCAGTTCCTTCACTGATCTCTTTTACTGGTTAAATACTTGGTTCAGTTTCGTTAATCTCATTTCTCCTGCAAGACTTCATCCCTCTGAGCGAAAGGACAGCCATCTGAAGGGGTTTCCATGCAGTGGGCATGGAAAGTGGGCAAGAAACAGCTAACACAGGCACTGGGCTGTTGGTTGGAGAGCACGTGGTCACCTAGTCATGCTCAGGTGTGGCTAGCAATGCACTGCAGAAGCAACAGCAGGTACAGGAGACAAACCAAAGACAACTGAAAGCCACCTGAGGCTAGATTTTAGAGAAGTCACCAAGCAGCAAGTTCATAGGTGCCTTCAGACCAAGAGCATAGGTGAAAAGAGGTAATAAACAATGATTTTCTGAGGGAAGTTTTCCCCATATAATGAAGCATTTGTACTAACTCTGGAAATGGGTGGCCTTTGCTCCACCCTTTGTATGTTTCTGGGCATTCAGAAGAGTGGTAGTTCCTCTCTTCTACCCTTCAGATTTGAACCAGCTTTGATGTAAAGAGGCTGCCTCAAGAGCAAGAGTTTACCCTTCTGTTCTTAGGCATTTCGGGTGCTGGACTGTAAAGGCTACAAGCAAAACTCTCACTTTTTTTTTGTAGACTTTTTGTGGTCCTTTCACACTAAAAGCCAAGCTGAGCTCTTTATCGAATTTCCCAGAGGCTCAAGCAACACTAAAGTAGTGATGATTTCACCACTAGCAGACTGAGCTGGAAATGAGCTGGCATTGTGGAATTTAATGACTCTAATATTTTATTATTAGTCCCATTCCTAAGTATATCTTCATTTTAAATCTGTATGAGGGTAAAGGAGTATCTAATTGAGGACGAGTACCCTTTTCGTTTTCAATCACAGGCTATGACTGTGGTTAGAGAAGTGCAGCTAATGAGAAAGTAAGAGTTTGTTCATGGGAAGAATTGCATCAAATCCATCAGGAAAGAACTTTTGAATAGTCTCTTCAATTGTATTTTTGATCGTGCATATTACTGTCTGCTCTTTATTGTTTGATTTACCCAATTTGAGCAGCAGTGATACCCTCTGTGCTTGTGGGTGCCAGTAACTAGGACCCAGTTCTGCTCATAACCAAGAAAAGAGCATTTTGGGGGAAGTTCTTTCAGAAGTTCTTTATTTTCTGCAATTATAATGTTTGCAAATTTCATTTTCTGGAGGTGGTGCTAGAGCCATAATGACTCCTCAGTTGTTTTTACATCATTAAAGCGTATATTTTTTCCTATATACTGTTACTATTACACAATTATTACACAATTGCTACACATTACAGCATCTAATTCTAATATTACTATTTCGAGCATGCCTCAGTGTAAATTTGATCAGAATACTGTGTCTGTTATAAATGTATCACAAGGCTCTTATTAAAAGAACTTGCACTGCGGGATGTTTTGTGCTTATAAAAATGCTTTATGTGGCATTTTTCACATACCAAAGTATTTAAACAGGTTTGCTGTGTGGATTCCCAGATCTCTGGGAACACCTGTACAGAGTAAAGGGTGGATAATCAAGCATTAAAGTCTTACAGAGCTCCTGAGTACCACATGGCTGCTAATAAAATGCCACACAGCTTCTACCCTCCAGTGAGCAGAGCTCCAGAGGTTCTGCTGCAGTTGAGCAGTAGCCCAGCATCGTATCGTGCTATCTCCAGAGCACCTAAGCCCATCAACTGCAGGTGCTCCACTTCCTACAGCAGCAGATCCTACAATCCTGTGGTTAACCCCATGACTAACCCAGCCTGCTATGGGACTGCAGTATGAAAATTCTGGTTAGAAATGTGCGGCCCGAGGAAGCATGATAAACTTGACCTGGTGTTGCCTGTAATGTTGAAGAGCATTTTTTTTCTTATTAGAAGGATATGCATTAAAAAAGTGGGGGTTTTTTTTGATTGTAAAGTTTTGCTGCTTGACCTTTTTTTTTTTTTTTTTTTTGCAAGAAGAAATTAAAGCAAAACAAAACATCCCTCTGCCGGTTGTTCAAAATCATACTGTTTGTTGTGTGTCTTCAGAAGGGTCTGTCAAATTCACTGCAAAATGTATTTGTCAAAAACTAATATTCTTCACTTGTTCATCAGTGCGTCTAACAGTGATTAAATTTCTTCGTGTCCTTTTTCCCCCACCTCTCCTCGAAGATACGCCTGCAGAAGACGATCCCTCTCCTTGCGCTCCCCAGTCTGCGCATGGGCGGCAGTGTCAGAACGGCACGGAGTGCAAGGCGGGCTGGGAAGGACCTAAGCACGGCATTACCAACTTTGACAACTTTGCTTTTGCCATGCTGACGGTGTTTCAGTGCATCACCATGGAGGGCTGGACAGACGTGCTGTACTGGGTACGTATCCGAAAATGATAAGTTGAAATACTGGCTTTGTGCACTGCAGCATTAAGCCTTTGATGCTTTAGCTCCATCTTTGTTTTTCTTGGTTGTTCTGTATAGTCAAGGCATGGCTGCTAGCATGAAGCTTTGATTAACTCAATATTAGCGGGTGATATGGAACATTTTAACTGGCATGCACTGGATTGCACATGGTTTGAAGACTTGCAGTGTACCTTTGTTTACCGAAATGTCACGTAAGGGCCCTCTTTGAAGGACGGTAACTATCTCACCCATTTTACTAACGTAAAAGTATTTGTAAAAGAGATAATTGGGTCCCTTACCTGTGGCATTAAGTTTACAAAGGCACTACACTGATCTACTTTTAGGTTTTAAAAGGCCTCACAAACCCCTCTTCATATCAGCACCCAAATACTAATTCTTGCTCCATTCCTAACTCTGATACTGATCTAAATTGTGGTTTATATGGTTATTCCAAACATGACCTTATCTTTATCTAAATGCAAATTTTTTTTAAATATCATCTTTTACCTTCATTCTGGAAGTTTCAATATCTTTAGTTTCTCTACTGTAATTACTACTGTGCTCGGAAATTCAGTAAGAATACAATTAGGAGTTAAAATCAGATACAGACTTACTTAAACTGTAAATCAGACAGAGCATTTTCTGGATTTAGCTGCTGCCATCAACTTTTGCTACATTATGTTATGATCCAGGAATTTAATTCAAATGCAGCTCTGTCCTGTCTGCATAGGGCTGACCTGAACTATGACTACACTTGAAGATTGGCATGTTATGACAGCTGGTTTTCCAAGATGGTAGTAATCCCAGTGTAAATAGGACTTGTGCTACAGTGTGTGATGGAAGACGACCTAAAGCACATAGAATAGTTTGAACTGAAGCAGACTTGCTCTGTTAATCAGCATCAACTTTTCTTTTAAACCCAAGCCTGAAGGTGCATTCTGCCCACCAATATTTAGCCTATTGTCAATAGATAATCTGCATGGAAGAGCTAAGATTTGTCTTTTTATCCTCTTATATTTAGATTTAAATTGTTCCTCTAGCGAAAGGCAGAGATCATAACACAAGGAAAAATTGAGTCTCAGGACCCAAAAGTTGGCTTTATTTGAAAAGATGGTGTAAACTTATAAAATAATGAAGAAGAGTATAAGTTAAGTTGGAAAAGGACTTGAACAAAGATGCTCAACTGTTCAACTATGGCTATATATAATATAAATTTTATCACATTTGCCTTAAATTCCTCCAGTTCCCTAGTGCCATCTTCCTCTGTGTGATTGAGAGGACTTATGGATTGTTCAGGGCAAATAGAGAAAATATAAATAATATCTGGAATAAACATGAAGACACCTTCTGCACTGTATACCTTTTTTTTTTTTTTTTTTTTTTACTTAAAGCCTTATCTGCAAGTTCTCAGAATTTCCTCTTTTTACAAAAGACCCAGTGAATCCTCATACTTTTTAGTTCAAACATCACTTGCATGACTGGATGTGAATCGTTTAGAACTCAACTATCAGTTGTCTAACAACAGAACCCAAAAAGCATATATTCACTGCTAAATGAATGCTGCAGATGGCATCATTTTTTATGTCATCCCTGCATTTTAACAGTTAGCATTTATTTGGTATTCAGACAGGTTTTTCATAATTTCCTTGACTTTTTTTTTTTTTAAAGATGGTATGGTGACCTGACATTAATACAGATTGATGGTCATTATTTTCAGGGACATTTTAGTTTTACTGCTTTACTTGAAAGCTTGCTTCTTAACGCAAAAGTAATATTTGTTATCATCAGTTCTCGGTTATTCCTAGCTGAAACTATAAAAGCTAGAGTTAGGAGTGCAGATACAGTTTCAGTAATGGAGGAGACAGAAACTTATTTTATAAAGAAAAAGCATACCATCTATGTTTAAAGACCTCGAAATGCAAAGTATGACTCACACTGCAAACAGCTGAGGACATGATATGATAGGCACACAAAAATCAGTTATCCTGAACAATCCTAAGAGTGCAATTGTCTCCGTGGGACTTTTTGCCTCTTCATGTTATATTGGCAAAATGTCTAGAAGTCAACACTGAGCTTGATACTTGCTATATAGTCGGTATCTGAGATGTTCTAAGTATTTCCTTCTGCCAAGAGGTCCGTGGTACTCTTGGGGCAAGTGTTGACTGGGCAGTTACTACAGTGAAAGCATCTAAGAAGCATTATGTCTGTAAGACTGATATGTAGAAACCACCTCTAAACATTCATACTGCAATTTCATCCATAGATGTTTCAAGCTATATCTGCAGTGATTCATACAGTTTTATAGGTCCATGCAAGGGGCATTCTAGATTAAGTTGGCCATATCCAACAGGAAAAGTACTTACGAGCAGTGAGGAATTGATGCAGCATTTCAACAGCCAAGAATGAGGGAAGATTTTTAGTGAGAAGTGGAGTAGGGTATAAACAGTTTTTTTTAAATGCGTGCATGGACCACTGTTTCTTTACTGAAGCCTGAGTCATATTTAACTCTCTCTCTTCCATTTTTCAGCCCACAAAGAGTTGACTAGTAGTAGGCAACTCGTGGGTTGTTTTTCCACAAGAGAGCAGAGAGATAGGAAGGTAGTTTCTTCTCAAGTAGATAGCACTTTAAAGGATCTCTATCTGCAGTGAGGGTATGCAAATTAAAATTTGCTGTACTAGTAAATGTATTTTCATAGTTAAAAATTCAGACTTAAAGATCCCCTTTCTCCAACTTTATCCTCAGATTGAGAGTAGAGATCAAAGAAAGCCTTAAGAAAGAGTTGTCTGCAAATCAGTTTTGCGGATGAAAATTTTAGGTCATGATTTTCCAAAATAATTCTTTTCACTTAACAATATAAGCTAATGGGTTTATTATTAAGAATGCTGAGCTTTCAAAGTTAATTCTTAGCTCATTGGAAAATCAGAGTAGATACCAAATTTCGAATCTGGTACTGTTGAGGTCAATGGCAAGTTCCTAATATTGTCAAAATGTCAGGATCTCACCTTCTAACTTGTAAAATCTCATAGTGTCTAGGTGTACCACATGCAATCAGATGCACCACAAATGGACTTAAATTTACTTATTCAAGGCCATGGTGTTTGTTGTGGTAACCTTCAAAGTTTGGATAGAAGGAGCTTTCTTTGCTCTCTCCTGAAATCTGAAAATAAGAACCTGACCTACAACGTAGCAGAACAACAGATAAGGCTCTGGGTTGAATCACTTGCCTTGAAATGTTTAGCCAATGCAGCAGTTCTTTTGGTTTGAACTTTTTTGTGTTTTTCAATTATGCCTTCCTATTTCCTAAAAAGAATAATTTCTGAGAGATACCTAAATCTCTGAGTCTCTCTCACTGGGAAGAGCTTGGAACATTTCAGTATGATGTCCTGAAAAATAAGCTAGTAATATCATAAAACCTATGTCTCTCTTTCGTCACACTTTGCAAGCAAAGTTATGAACTGCATGCTCACAAGTTAGAAGGTTATATGATCTTCCACAAGGTCCCATTCCTGGACTGCTATTCCATTTAAATATCTTTTCAGATTTTGCCATGAAGGATTCCTCCTTCATGCTTCCCACAATACCTTTTTCAGCTTTTCGTCTCTTAAGTGAAGTTTGTCTCCTCCATCATGGAGTGTTATTTCCCAGCCTGTGATCTACATGCTCACAAAAAGATAACAAGGGACAGGAAAGCAATAAACTTTTATTCTTTAGAAGAACTTAATATTGAGAAGATCAATTCACTTTCTAAGCTTCTCCCTCACTCAGCAGATAAGATTTGTGAGTAGATTAGCTTCGTTCAAAACATGAAAGAAAAGTTCTGGGGAAAAAAAAACAGTTTGACATAGCTATAGTGGCAAGTAAGATAATTGCTTGCAATGAACCAAATTTCTTATATAAAATAACTACATTGGACAGGATGAAAATCAGTGTAAAACATCCTTATTGACTCTCTGCTGAAGAGAATGTTTAGTGTTTATAGAGCACATCCCCTAATTTGCCTCATTCTTGAAAGGTTTACGTTGTCCTACTAAAATTTCCATGTGTCTTCGTCTCAGAGAATCATTGGAGTTGACAGGTACCTCTATTGATCATAATATTTCCTGTACTCATTAGCAAAATTGAGCTTATTATTCCCAAGCTTCTTCTTAATACATGAGGGACTAGCGTGAGCAGCTTGTTCCCTTGTGCAGACATCTAGGCCCATTTCAGAAATGAGCCCTTAGTCTTGGGAACTTTTAACAGCACATCTAGACAAATGTTACAAATTGAGTCATTTTGCATTTGGTAATCAATTTCCATTACAGTCCATTATTTCTTATTGTATTTTTGACTAATGAGGAAAATTAATCCCTGTGCAGTTTGTAACATCCTGTTTAGGTATTTGTAGGCATTTAGTGTCTCCCTTTAATCTTTTTCCAATCTGAGCACATCCATTTCTTTTAACCTTCCCTAATGGGACTTCTTTTTAATTATTTTTAATCAGATTGTTGCTATCCTTTAGGGGAAGTTTTACTTATGAGTTAAATACAATCTGGACAGTGCCCTGTCTCTAGAATGGACCTTTGATGTTTGTGTGCAGGCATCTGCTGTCTGCTGCTGAAGCCCTGGGACACAGCCTACAAAGCTGCCCACTACAGCCTCTGTTCTCAGGGCTCAATTTCTCCACCCTCCTGCGTCTAAGAGATCATATAAATAAATACAGACACTGCAGGGAGCAAATTCAAAATGCAGTTGGGTGTCGTTGCATTTATACTGCTGAGTAACAGAGAACCTGGCCTTGAGATGCTCTGCATACAGCTAGGCCGTTGCAGCTTGAATTATAGGATCAAGGAATTCTACTTGTTCTACTGGATGATTATTAATGATGAGGAGTCTTAAGCCTATCATAGTTACAGGAGTTCTGGCTTGGTCCCTTGTCATTTGGACAACACAACACTTTAGCATACTTGGTTGAGGATCTCAAAATAACATGGTAATGTAGTGCTTGTAGGGACAGCTTACCTCAAGGCTCTGCCTGTAAACTGAAGTGTTTTATTGTTACAGATGGACTAAAGCCGGCTCTGGATCAAATCCAAGACATTAACCTGTCTCTGGAAGAGATGCCTGACCTGACACACAACAGGTCGAGTCCCTCAAATTTAGCTGAACAATCCTTGGTAGCCTTGCCCAGCCTCCAGAAGAGAAAACATTTTAGTAATATAAGACAGTACATGAGAGCCACAACCAAGACAATGTGACAGGGTTGAATCTTATAATGAGTGGAGCCATTCAGCAACGCAATCCCGAAGACAGCAGACCAGGGTGTTAGACAGACCCACATGCAAGATTTCTTCCAGTCTCTGAGCATGTGAAATCAGACTTCCAAAATTCACTGGTTAAACTTGGAACAGGAGCTCACAGTCAGCGTTACAATTCCCATCATGAAATCCAACTGGGGAACAGGCAGGAAAACAGATTAATTTTACTTTGCTAAAGCCTTGTATCTCGTTAGCTTTTCTCATCCCTCCACAGCCTGTTAACAGCCAATGAGGAAGATGTTATGAGGAATCCAGTGAGTGATATTGCCACAAAATAGAAGACCTTAAATGCAGAGCCACAACCCCCAATTTTCACCAGCTGTGTTTTTCTTTCTAACCCTTTATTCTTGCAGCACTTGAATTGTAAGGCTTGAATTAGTAAGGCTTTCCACACAAGAGAATTATCTGATTCTAAGAATATATGTCTACATGTTTCCATGGTTTACTACTCCCTACCCCTTACCCCCAAAATGCTGAGCTTTTATTGTTGTGGGGCTGAGGTTTTTTAATCATCTTTTTGGCAGAGTTTGGCATGGATGTGAAAAAATAACAAGTAAGCACGCAAGTATGAGCAGCCCATCTCAGTGACTGCGGAGGTTGTATGATCTCCATCTGCTGTTAACAATAGTGTGTAAGGAGAGAGGGCCCGCAGTTCAGAGCACTGAAGAGCTTCAGCATATTGTGTTTGGAAAAGCAGTGGCCACATTTAATTGACATAAACGCTGACCTGAATCTGATTTTTGCCATGAGCAACTTCACATGCAACTGTGGCAGTTGCCTATGCTGCTACCTCAAAAGTGAGTAACAGCAATGACTTGCTGTTTACCAGCCACCACAAAAAAACTACTGCTGAATATTTGTGACTTTTAGTGCCAAAAGGGCACATATTATGTGACTTGATGGCTTCATGAGCCCTTCAGGCCTCAACTTCGGGCCTCTCAGCCTTCCTCCTCTATATTCAAAGAAGCACTCCATTAAAAATGAGCTCCTTTGTGGGATGTTTGTGGGGTGGTGGTAGTGGAGACCCTCTGCCCAGTGCTCCTGCTTGGGAAGGACCTCTTTAATAGCCCTGTCTTTCTGTTGCCCTTTCTCTGTTCTTTCTTCTTTTGTTCTTCCTTAGGCTCTTTACTAATTGCTGCTGTCTGATTACCACAGAGACCTTTCTTGTCTTTAATCTTTTTGTCCCAGAGCTATAAAACTAAGAGCTGAACTACTGGGACACTTTTAAGTGATGTAGGATTTGAGTGCCTCTGTTTGTGGTTTCATTTCTCTGGCCCTACTATTTTGGTCATATTTTTCAATGATCACTGATGATTGTTGCTTTCTGAAACCATCATAGTCAGAGATTTTTAGTTGGAGTCAGATCCACTGGCCAAATACAGAAATAATGGACTTTAGGTCATGATACATCCTTGGGAAAGGAACAGACTGGCAAATACGTACAAGGTCAGAATAGAAATGGTAGACTGTTTGTATGCTTGGTATTTGAGATTAATTTTGTTTCAGTATCACATTTTCAAGGCACAGGACCATGCACCTCATTCCTCATCGGTTTTACTGTGAGTAGTAAATGATGTCTGTCTGCACAGAGAATTGGTCCACTGAGACTGACTTCTGCATTTCTTCATCACTTTTAGTGGGATTTCTATCTATCTGAGCTGGACTTGCAGGTCCTCTCACGGTCTCCTTTAGAAATGTCTTCTCCCTTAGGCTTCTAATCCTCTGAACTGTATATAAATCAGAGGACTAAAAAATGATTCTGTGTACATTTTCCAAAAGATACAAAGTGACCAGAAGTAGCAAATGAAGGATTCAGGACTCAGTCAGAGGAATAACTGCCACAGAACAGCCACTCTGTGGATGTTTAAAGCATATTATGCTTGCTATTGCTGATGACACAAGCAAAAGAAAGGTCAGCCTTGTATGCTGATATGCAGTTGCACTGTATTTAGGCACTTTGATAGTTGTTTCTTCGGTGAACCTCTAGTGAGTGGGTAATGTGCCTAACAGATAATGATTTATTATCTGTGCTATAAGGTTTTGATGTCATGCATTTTATTGAAGAGTTTTGCGTGTGATTTCACAACTGAAAGATGGATTAATGGTCTAAAATGTAGAATAGATTTCTAGGAATATCATGGATTGGGGAACTGCCTAGAAATGAAACTGGGATATACAGATCTAGTGCAAAATAAAAGAATTGACACTGATGCCTCCATATAGGAAATAAGGTAGTGATTATCTACAACTTACAGTACTGTTTTTCATTCTCTTTATTTTTAAGGACTTAATCGACTATGTAAATCAATGAACATTATGTGCTTGTGTATTCTTGTGCATGCAGCAGTCATTGCAGTTCTGGTGTACTCATGGTAGAATTACTTGTCAGTCTGCACTGAGAAGAATAGAAGCAGTTATAAAACAGCAATACAGTAAAACAGGCAGAAAATCCTTCCTAGATAGCCAGCCATGCAAATGCAAAATAAACAGAGACAGGAAGGAAAGCCCAGAATTCTAAGATGAGATGAAATCTTTACATTTGGAAACTAACCGTCCTAAGGGATACTTTCATGCTTGAAATCAGTGCTTTATTCTTTTGGAGTGAATTTCCAAAGCTTTTAAAAGATGAAAAGGTTTTTAAATAACTAAGCATCAGTAAAAGAGGAAAGTGCTGCAGTAGCTATAATGAAAGAACTATCAGCCCTTTAGCTAAGTAGCCTTTGGGCTTTTGAATAACTTTTTTTTCAAAGATCAACCTTTCCTTTTAAAGGGGAAAGAAATATTATATACACACTTATGCAGGAACAAGGCAACTCGCATAAAGCTCTGTAACTTTTACCTTGGGAGGCTAGAATTCAAATCTTGATTAAATCAGGCAAGTCAAAATAATCTTGGAGGTCATTATAGGGCATTTCTGCTTCTGTTTAACCTTAGCCTTGCAGCTTTAGGAGTTTTCCCTGGATGTCACCGTCAGGCCAAATGCAGAAGTAGGGTGACCAAAGCCACTACTAAAAACAAAAAAAATCTTTTGAGGGAATAGTTTAGAGAGAAGTATTTTTATCCTCACACGTGCAGTGGTTTTAGAATTCTCTAGAATATGAGTCTCTTGGCAATAAACGAATATCAAGATTTCACACAAATAAACAAATAAAAAGTTAAATTCCAAATGCATTCAGGTAAATATATGGCTGACATATTCCTGCATAGAGGGATTTTTTGCATTTGTAAATTGAAAGTTTTCTAGATGTTTATGAAAGTTGGATACCAAAAAATATATTTTAAACCTGCTATCATTGCTAATGCATACCATGTTTTATATTTTTTACATTGTAATATAAATTAAGCAGGAACCTATGTATATGGAACATACAAATAGGGAAGCTGATTTCTGCTTCCAACCTGCTGGTTGCAGGTTGTCTGGTGTGGATGGAGCATATTCTGTGAACCCCGGGCGTGGAGTGGCAGAGGTGCTGATTCTACTGCATCTCCTGGCTATAACCTGCCTGGACACAGGCAGGGCACTGGACTGCCTATAGAGGGCTGCAGCAGTTTTGAGTCAGAAGAGGAAAATACTCTGAAATGAGAGGGTCATTTCATTTAACCTCTTCTTTGTTCCAGAAGCACTTCAGTCATGAGTTTGACTCATGTTAAATTAAGTTTCATATATATTTTTCATTCATAGAACTGGTGTTACCCTAAAGGATCTCAGAGATGGTAGTCTTAGGGTCAGTAGACTTTTGATCTTTCACTGATGTAGGTTCAATGCCTTCAAAAAATTTAGTCTAGAATTAACACAAAGCAGATCTGATTATGCCGTGCAAGACAAGAACCCTGAACTGCAGAAGCAGTTATTGGGATATGAATCCCATGCATCTGCCTACATTTTCCATGGAGTGCTATAGGTCTAATGGGAAATAATTCATCTAGTTGGAACTGAAGAAGAGAACTGAAATGAACTGTTTAGGACATGAATATTGACAACCTATACTGTTGTAAAAAGTCCTTCTCAGAGTTACATTTCCAAAACTGAATCAGCTGGGGCTTATTTTGTTTCTGTCATCTCAGTGCATCTTGACTATCAGTAGACTGAACATATTTGACTTATTTCTAAATACTGCTTTTGAAAAAAAAAATATATATATATGTATATTATATACATTTTCTTCCCAAGCTAATTATGGACAAAAGCAACCATGAACAATCAATTAAGGTGCCAATAGTTTTCTTGACTCCCGATAGAAAACATGGTCTGATTGACCTTAAATTACATGAATAATTGTTCCTGGTAAACTGAATTTTAATATATTTAGAAATTAGATAGATAGATAGATAGATATAGATATAGATATAGTTGTATTTCTTTTACCTATTAAACCCGCATAAAGAAGGTGAGCTAGTAAAGTTGACACCTAGAAATTAGCCACCTTTGATGTAAAGAATTCTAGCTGTGTAACTGTTATTTTCAGTGGGAGTTTGGAATCTCTGTATTGCCATCCTGCAGAGGTACAAACCCCTCCAGTTTTCACAGAAGAAAGTTAATGCGGTCCCAAAAAAGAAAAGCACAGAATGCAGGTGGTAGCAGGGGAAGACGTAAAAGATACCTCCTGGTTACTTCTGTTTTCCATTCTTTAATGTATTTGACTATATGATTTCCCAGTGTTACTTTTTTACTCACAAAAAATGAATATGCAGAGATTATGTCAGCAAAACATAAATTTTCAGATATTTTAAAATATTTTCAGATAGTCGCTTTGTTGTGATAATCCATATCACTTTGGAGCTTTCCTGATGCTAATAAATTCTGTAACTTCATGAAAACAAAACCCATTAACACTACAGTTTCCTCTAAGGCAACAGAGGGCTATTTTCCCTCCATTTCAAAAACAAATATAGTAAGTCAGACACCAGTAGTCTTTACCATCAATGGAAGTTGTGCAATAAATTGGGTGTCCATTTAAAATCACAAGTTCATGTAAGATGATAGGTGAACACACCCAAACCAATTTTCTTCCTACCTCTCCTACCAGGAGAAACTCACATGTTATAAAAATACAGAATCAGTGAGTATTTTCAATGTAAATAGTTTTCAGGGGGAAAACTGTCCACCTCAGTCATTGTGCACCACAGACATTTTGTCCTGTTGGTATTTGAATGCAAATTTTAATTCTGTCTGGCTCTCAAACCTAAGATTCTAAAATGACATGCTCAAGGATCCTGAAATTCCCTAAGTAGTTCAGTCTTTTGAAGAACAGCTGACTGAAAAAAGTGTACCCAAACATATGAATATAAAAACTAACCAAACAATGAAAATAATATTGTGCAGTCCAGGAGTTATATACTGGAGGCTAAAAGTGCAAGGATGTAAGCTTACAGTACCAGTAATTTGGGTCTAGATGGTTGAAAATTAGTGTTTTCAGTGTATCTTAGATTTCATAAGGCTTTACCCAGCTGAGAAAATGGGGCCTTGAGAAGGTAGGGCCGATATTTAACATTTGATGAAAATATAACTCAGTGCTATTGTAAATAGTCTTGACAAGTCTTACTGGTAGCAATTCTCTTCTTGCATACTGCACGCCTCCAAAACAAATACAGTTTCATGTCTGTTATGTTTTCCTCATCAGAGGGAGTTCGTACAACATCAAATGCTGTTCTACTGTGATTATGTAATTTCAGAGAAGCTCAAGTGTGTTTTACATGTTTTCAGTTTATCTGTTCTCAAGCAAGTGACATTGCTTCTAGGTCTCCAGTACAGCCCTGTTCTTTCCCAGGTTGCAGCAGCCTGTTAGGGCCTTCCTGCAAGACTTCTGCTTTCACGCAGTCTCCCTGAGACATGGCAGCCTGTCAAGGTTTACCTTTTGCAGGAGAGCACGTGCTCTCTTCACTCTGAGATTGCGTCCATCAGACTCAAGTGCTTTAACTTCTCTATAGTGGTAGATGGGAAGCCTGGTCAGCTCTGGACAGAGATTTCATCATTCTGTGAAGAAAATCAGGCAGCTTAGCAGTGAAATAAAGCTAGACTGAAAGGGGTTTTTTTAAATAAAACAGGAATTATGGTTCACCTGGATCAGAACAGGCAGCAGGTGTTGGGTAAAGACATCCGGAGCAGACGAAACATCTGTCTCTTGTCAGAGATTGAGAAGCCGTCTCAGCAGGCTCCATCTTCTTAGATCTGTCTGCCCCCTTCTTTCTTCTGGATTCATCATCCCTTGCTACAGTTTCTTTTACTCTTTCCCAAGGGTTCTCTATTGCAAATTAATCTCTTCTCTTGAGGGTTCTGTTGTCCTCATCAAGGAAGTCCTTTCTCAGCTAGAGTCTCCAATTGCCTCCTGCAGAGGGTTCTATACAAATTGCCAATATTTGCAGGTCCAGATGGATTTTTAAGTTGTTTTTTTCATCACTACACAACACATAGAGCAATTGGGAAGTGAAGGTATACACAAGAATCCTGGAATGCTACATATTATTATTCCCATTGCCCATATATGGTGGTTCCTGTCCACACTATTTCATTTGATCAGACCATATATCAGAATAACCTGACTAAAGCATTCCCTGCATTGGTTCCTGATTCTTGTGCACTTGTCTGCATTCAGCTCTGTCTTGTCTTTGTGCTGAAGAAACTGAAAAAGTCTTTAAATGTACATATAGGATTATTTGTAAAATTCCATAGTTCAAGTACCATCGAAGAAGAGTCTTAAAAATAAGTGCATGATGACAATTGCTGAGCTTAAAATTTGACTTCTTCTTCCCTACTTCAAAATACATGTGAATGTCAAAGCAAATATTTTTTAACAGGACCAACCGATCAAATGTTACTTTTTCTTGAAAGTGTCATTGGGTCAGACTGAAGTTGGGGTGAGTTCTCCACTCTCCCCCTTGCATCCTTCTGATACTGTCAGCTACAAACAGAGGGAGCAAAGAGGGAGCTACAAACAGAGTGTTTCAAAATAGCTGCAAGGAGGAACTGTGGTTTAGAGCACTGTGAAGGCTACTGGGATATTGATTTTTAGAAAGAAATTCTACTCAGAAGGAAAACAAAGGTATCTGGAGTCCTTTTGCTTATATTTTATGCCATTAAGAAGCAATTTTATTCTGTTGTTCCCAAGTCCATAGAAGTTCAGCTTCTTTCAATTTGTATATTTTTGCTTATTAGAGAGCTTGGATTTTTTATTTCTCTATCCCCTTCTCTATCTTTGGCTATGAGTCATCTCTGAAACCTTCAGTTCCTGCTTCTTATCACCTGTCTTACAGATTCAAGAAGGCTAGAAGAGTATTGCAGGTTGACAGTAAGAGTGATAATGCT
This sequence comes from Crypturellus tataupa, assembly GCA_034781795.1. Lineage (NCBI taxonomy): Eukaryota > Metazoa > Chordata > Aves > Tinamiformes > Tinamidae > Crypturellus > Crypturellus tataupa. The sequence continues at coordinate 359,866 of JAWLRI010000083.1, forward strand.
GCTCAGGATGCATGAGAATGTCTGGACTGAAATGCTTAAAGCTTCTTGTTATGAAGCAAATGATTTCATCATCTCTTAGTCACTATGTACACAAAACTTCTTATTTTATACTGCTTTTTTTCACTGGGAATTTCAGAAAATGATCTACCTATACACTTTTCCCAATCCCGCACACCGCTCAATTCAATCAAGGCACTTAAGTGTATAAGTTCATTTCTGCTAGTAACAATATTACTATCATTGACTTCACTAATATTACTCAAATGCCTTAACTTATGCACATACTTGAATATTGGATTAAGAAACAACCGAGCAAAGGCAGCTGATTAGATTTTAAATACTGAGGGATCTGAAAGGTAGACTCTTCATCCCTAGGACAGTGATGCAATACGTCTAAATCCAGCATTATGGTCATATGATGGGAAATAGCAAAAATGGTCCTTTGATTGCTTCTTGTGTGAGCAGCTAGATCAGGTGGAGTTATGCTGTGTAAATCCTTACATGAGATGCTTTTGGAGACCACTCATAATACTCTCAAGCAAAAAAGTGCCCTTTAAATGTCTTTATAGTCATGATACACAGCAGTTTCACACCAATTAGGCTCCAAATGCAACTGCCGATTCAGGATCTATGGGGTTTCAGTGTTGAAGAAGGAAATCCACACTTTGCCTCACAGGTTAGAAAAAATTCTTCAGATCCTGACATGTAACAGAAATTGAATTTTGTTACTGTGTCCCTTTTTATTCCCGCATAAAAATCTTCCTGGGGCTTCTTTTTAGGATTTTTAGTTTTGTGAAAAAGCTAGAAATTGTGAACAACGATGATCAATTTCTTTGCAAAAATCAATGTTAAGAGTAGTATGCCTACCAATATATTGCAAAAATTTATTTATTTAAAATATATCTATTGAAGATGTTAAATGAAAATAAGAATATAGCATAGACAGCACTGTTAAAGATCAGAGAAAAATAGCATGAAATTGGTCAGAGCTAACCAGCAATGAAAATCTTTTGCATATTTAAGGATTGATTTATTTGTGTCACAGTTTGTATATAGTCACAGTGCAATTAACTAAGAGCTGTAATAGAGCGTAACCACTAAAGACCCTGTGAGAGGATGTCCTAGGCTTTTAAGATCAAGAAAAAATGGTTGATAAAAAGGAAGGAGTCAAGCCTTCGTGTTGTGAGTTCTCAGTCTGCTGACTACTAGCAAGAGCTTTTAAGGCAAAGATTGCAGGTATTTCAGAAACAAGCTGTTCCTAAACCAGAATCAGCTCTAGAGCTGAGAGATTAGCCAGAAGAGAGTAATCCATTGAACAAAATATTTTTTGTTTGCCTAGCAGCCTCAGAAACACTTCATTGCCAATTACAATTGTTAGTTGGATATTCTTAGGAATTGCCAACATTATCCATGTTTACATTTGGGATGAATATTTTGCTCATCAGCTATTTTGATGATGTAATATATCTAGCATAAGCGAAGGTAACAAAATTAATCACTGCTTTTTTTGTTCCTTCAGTGTACAGATTAACCCAGACACTTCCTGGCAAATTCATCCTGCCTTAGTTACTTCTGATAGGTCACGTCAGTCTTAGAAGACCATGTTATTTCCCTGACAGGGTGACTGCCACACATTTGGACAGTCAGTGGGAAGGTTCATCATCAAAGCAGAGTTTAACTGTCATGAAGCATTATGGTAATATAATGGAAGAAGAGAGACCAGAAAACCAGAAACACTTGAATATCTTAATCCTGTTCCTTTCTCAGCCATGTAACTCTTGTCTAATATGTAGGTTTTGTTATTTGTAGTGCACATTTTTTTTCCTGAATATGGTCAGCACAGGTTAGGTGTAGTGGTGAAGGGTGAAGTGTCACCCTCTGTTGTTTACTTTGATTTTATGCCTGAGTTCTGATTAAAAAGTTTTAGGAAAAACATCTTACCACCACCCAGTACAAAACTATGCTTCATTCATTACTAAAGACAGTTTCCAGATCTGCCTGAGCTAGTTTCTGACAGTTTCTAGAGCTGAGTTTAAAGTAATAGCTCCATGAGAGTATATGTGAATAAAATACATTCACCCAAATATTCAAAGGAAAAGGAGGAATGGAAAAGGAAAATTCTTTTTTTTTTTAATCCAAACTTTTTATTATTGGTAACTATGTCTCACATTAGCACACTCATTAGCCTTTCTGCATCACCTGAGTTGCACTCATCAACCTGATGCACTTTGGTCTTTGCTCTGCACTGACAAAATCATTTATACATCCTTAAAGTTCTTTTCATGAAAACGATGATTTTCAAAATGAAGTCTTCTGTCCGGAAGCTATGTTTAGGGATAGTTAAATGTTGTCTGTGCCTGCTCTTCCTTCTCTCCCTCTACATGCATTCTCCAGTTTTATTTCCATATATGACTACAAGCAAGATTCAGTGTAACATAGAGATCTTGTTATTGGAATTTACCATTGCATTTGGTTAGATCTCTTCCTGAGGTGGTGAATTCCACACATTGGTTGTAGGCTGCATAAAATATCAATTCTACACACAAGTTCCAAATACACTGTCCTTTAATTTTATTGAGTAGTCTGTGCTTCTTGATTAATGTTATTCTGTGAAAGGTTATTCACTTCATTATGGAATATGTGAAGCACTTGATTTGTATTTTAAAAAGGCTATCATAACATTCTTTAGTCATTAAAAATCAATTAGCAATTTATTCAAGAAATAGAAAGCTAGACCTGCAGTCCTAACTCACTTGCTTTTCATTGACCAACAAACAGCTCAACAATATTTTTACACAGAGCAAGACAAACTCCATTTCTTTTCCTTCAGCTGTCTGTTCTTAGAATGAGAAGGTTGCTGCTTTCCAGCAATAGCTGTTCCTTCTGTGGTGGATGAAACCTCCTGTAGCTTCAGTTTCTTAGTTGTTTTTGAAAGACGTTTGGAACAAAGTGTAAGGGTGTGGGTGTGTGAATTTTGTTAACTAAGGAGAGTTTAGTGAGTTGTGTCAACCTTCCCCATCAAATGAAGACACATCCCCACTATGTGCTTGGTGATGATGGTGTTTTATGTTAATAAATAATATATATCTAACATTACTTTTGAACTATGGTGCTGATGTAGAGAATGAGATGTGCTTGCAAAATGTGCCAGCCTCACACTCTTAAAAAAAAAAAAAATCTAAACAGATAAAGCAGAATAGCAGCAGCGCCTGCTGTGCCCCCACTCATATCTCTTCACCTAGTTCTGCAGAATCACAAGGCACGAGTATTAGCTCCCTCTTTTTCTTCCTTGGCACTACTGAAATCGTAGGTTGTAAATGTGGTTAGCAAACTACAGAATTAAAAATGCTGCTGTCATTTCTGGGAGGTACTCTATATCTTCGAGATAAAAGCCCTTCAGCTGGAGGTTGAAATGCTCTAGTAATGATAGCAATTGAGAACGATGCTTGGCAAAAGGAAGAGTTCTTCCACAATACACCACGTCCAGCAGTCCTCTGCAGATATGCAGGAATACCTTCTTTTCATCTTGATACTGGGAGCTTCCTACAGTTCACCTGGAAGCAAAATTATCAGTGTAAAATATCAGAATTCATTTTCCCTGGTCTCTGTATAATGATGCTGTTGGTACAATAGTTATGTTTGATGTTTACTTGGCCCAGCGGGGAAAGACTGACTCCAGCTTTGTTAATGGCAAGGGATATGCATTGTAGCAAATGCAATGGGGTAATTTTGTTTTCCCAGAGAGTTTTTGTTTGTTTTGTCTTTGTGAAAAAAAACGCCAATATATAATCTTTGGCCCTGTGGAAGTTAAGAGCTTTTACAAAATAATAATTTGTGTATATGCATCCCATCGTGTATCTCAGTGCTTTATTACAGTTCCTTATGTAGGAGAGTATTAGTGCATCTTACAAGCGATTATTATCACAAAAGTTTATTGATGGCACCCAAGGCAAAAGCATGACATAAATACCGAAAAGTTTGAAGCATACTAAATGCATTTCTTTAATCATCAACAAATTCAAACATATACACAAGGGCTCTGATTGGGTAGTTCAGTTTGAAAGATACCAAATTTAGTTCTAGATGAGTACCTTGTTTTGAAAACAGGAGACAGCCTTGCATGCCCGAAAAGTGCAGACACCCATCCTTTTTAGCCAGGGTCTCATGAACCAACTGGACAGTAGCTTGATCCAGTAACACTGAGAACTGGCACATAGTGTAATGGTGGACCCTACTGTTGCCACAGAAGTGATCAATTTGCTGAAATGAAGTTGATGTTAGAGGGAAGATACAGTTGTTCTTCAAAGAAAAAGATCCTCCTGTTCCTTTCAGTGCAAGTGACTGGGGGAACCCACAGCATGATTAGGCATTTGCACAGTGGAGCAACTTGGTTCTAGTCCCAGTCCTATTAACCTGAGTCCGTTTGATCACTAGGAGTATCTTAAGCAGATTTCTTCCCTGAGAGGTACAGTAGCTCAGCCTCCTTTAATTCCAGTAATACTGAGGCTGGTCAACTTCTGAATACTTAGACAGCAGCATTTAATTATATAGAACTCAAATCTACTTGGTGTGTAGATGGTAAATCTCATTCTGATCCTGTTGGGATGCTGTGGTGCTTCTCCACTTTGATAGCTTAATTAGGAAAATTCAACTGTACCACTAAAGTTATGTTTGCATAAGTTAAGTGGTACAGTTTTGCAGTAAAACCTCCAGCTGCAGTCAGCAAGAAATATGTATGTATACACACGTGATTTAAAGAATGCTGATAGATTTCCAGGATGGAGTTTGAATGAAACAGAGATGTAAGGTTCCTAATGCTAATGGTATGGGAGCGTTGTTCAGTTGGGCAGAGTCTATTACAAACTTATAGGATACCTCCATTTTAGAGGAAGCATTTGGAAGGATGCAATCTTAGCCAAAAACTTAATGTTTCTTAAATGTTAATACTTTGCTGTTATTGTTCTCTATATTTGTTTTTTTCTGGCCATCTTCTGCCAAGTAGCCTAGATAGCTGTCTTGCATCTTTCCTGGAGACATTTTGCAAGCAAACAGTAAACTCACAGTGTGCTTTCTTTTTATCAAAGGGAATATTTTACACAATGTACCAATGAATGCTATATCAACCTCCAACAAACATACCTATAATCTATTGCTCAGTCTCAAAAAGAATGGAGTACTCTCATCTCCTCCTAAAGTAAATGAGAGGTGACAGCCTCCAACATACAGAGGAGTTCTTTGTGATGGATTCCAGGAGAGATATGAAGTAATCAGCTTCCTTCAAAAGTTGATGGTTTCTCTACTCTTGAGAGGCTGGTGCTGTTCCTATCTCTCAGCTTCTTCATTACTTATGTGATTGGGCAGTAAGGAGGAGAAGCCCCAGTGGTCTGTTTTATCAGGAGGCAGGTGTGTTTTTAGGACTAGTTTGTACTGATGCTAGTTGGCACAATCTTTATGCAATTTACAGCCATTGGGAATAGCTGCAGTGGTCTATACTGTGATTATGTGACTTATAGAGCCATGATGGAAATTTCTTTCCGACTGAAATTTCCTCATGACATACTAGCACAAAGGGGCATGCATCTGAATTATGTGCCAGAAGCTCTGGTACAAGGGTACAAGGATCCCCGAGAAGCCCTACTTACTCACTTTCCCATATAATTAAAATAAAATGCTGGTAGATAAGTGCCATGTAGTTGAGGAGCTTTTATCACAATCAGTGATGATGATAAGTCGTCACTGTGCCTGCACTGTTAATTTCTTATGGCAGTTTTTCAAAGTGATTTATAGTTACTGTGTGGGACACTTTGTATAGGTAGTGGCATTCTTTATATAAGAGGAGTTGTTAAGTCTTATTTCTTGACCTATTCCCAGCTTGGGTGGTTATGCTTTGCCTGCCCTATTTCTCCTCTGTGACCTAAGATAAATATGCTCTTCTGTCTTGTGTCATGCTATTGTGTTCTCTGTAAGCCATTGGAGAGGTATCAGTCTTTAACCAGGCAGTTATTTTTCTTTTAACTGTGTTGGATGAAATGCAGTTGCAAACACAATGAATAATTAGTATCATTTACTAATTATCACAGAGGTTCCACAAAGGTATTCAAAGGGAAACTGAATGGTATACTTGGAGAAAGTTTTGAGGGCTCCTGGGTTTCTGAAGAGAGGTGTTCAGTCACTTCCAGTCACAAAATTTATTAATCATCTGAGGAAGGATTTGATGAACTGTTTTCACAGAGGCGGGCTTTGAGTTTATTCTTTAATGAATCTTCTTCAGTTAAGTTGCAGCTGAAGGAACCCTGAGATAGAGTTTCTGGATCGCCCCACTGACCATGGACAGTTGCCAAACAAGGACTTCAGTGACTGTACTTTTAGAGGAAAATGGATGATGTTCTATCCACAAAGAACTGATTAGTGTTACTCTCCTGCCTTATTCTACTGAGGGTCTGAAATTCCTTTCATGAGTTGTTATGAGTCTTGAGTCAGATCTCCTCCCCTGAAGTGTCTCAGTGCCCATGTATGGAAGAATATTTCTCCTGTGATCACAACAAATGCTTAGGTTACAAAGGAGAGAGCATTTTCCTAGAAGGAGAAAATAACATAGGAGACTATTTTCAAAAGCACTGAAACCAAAGTAACCTAAACTGCTTTATGCCTTTAGGTACTTTTAAATTGGAAATTTAAATTCATAAATCATTTTACTGCCCCTGAAAATGTTAACTGCTGCCTGCTTCTTTAATGATATTATGTCTGTTCAGGAGATAAGTGTTTGTAAAATGTAAAGAAAAGGAGGCTGTTGTATTTATGACACCACCATGTGAATAAGATTCTATTAGGACACCAAGCAACTTCCCAAATTCTTGAACTTAAAAGGAGACCTCAAGATAAAATGGTGTTTGAATGTATGAGAGTTTTTAGAATGCAAAAAATATCATTATGCACTAGAGCTGCTCTATGCATAATGCACATTCTGGTGCGAAAATGATGGTCTGCCTGCTTCATTTGCAGATAACTACCTGTAGTAGTGTCAAAGCCAGACCTGTGCTCAAAATGTTCAATTTAAAGTCTGTAATTCTCTGAGTATTCAGTTGTACAGGGTTTGCGTTTTGGCGTGGAGGAGAGATTCCTCCCTAGAGAGAAAGGAAGTTTGTGGGAAAGCTTGAGAAAACACTTGACCAGGTCAGAACATGATAGGTCTTTATAGGACTTCCCTCTAAGGGATACAGCTACTACTCTGACTGTTGTAAACTAAAAATTACTGCAGCATTACAAAGAAAATAACAATATTTGCCCACATGCCACACTTCACCACCACATGCTTCTCTCTGAGGTATGTGAACCTGTGTTACAGATGAGAAATAAACATTAATAGCACATTGTAACAATGCTTAGTAAGCACTAACACTATTTGTGCTGACAATAAAGAGTTATGCATACATGCAGGGGGTTAAACCACAAGTTTAGAAGTCATTGAACGGACCTTTGTAGTCCTGCAAATAAGCCCCGGAAAGTGATAGTCTGCAGCTGAGAGTATTCAAAAAAATGCCTGGATGGCACATTGGTGCATCTAAACCTACGTTAATCTCTGCTTGTAAGGAAACAGGTAGAGAACTATGCAATCAAAGGAGAGAACATCAGAAAGAACATGCAGAAATACTTGCTGTGGTTATGTGAAACTCAACCACAGGCTCTGTTTACAAACCTTTCCATCTGTTCCTTTGCCTAATCATTTCTGCTTTCCCTCTCTGTCTTCTAACTTTCCTTCGTCTTTCCAGATGCAGGACGCTATGGGCTATGAGTTACCATGGGTGTATTTTGTCAGTCTGGTCATCTTTGGATCCTTTTTCGTTCTAAATCTGGTTCTTGGTGTGTTGAGCGGGTAAGCCAACAGTTTTGGTGTCCTTTTTCCAATGCTACAGGGCAAGACTCCATAATAAGGGTTCTTCCCTGTCACCAGGATTCTTTCTGAGGGATTAAAAATCTAAATTGAAGAAAGTTTGCACATCAACTTGAAAGTATTTTTACAAAATATTAAAACTTTGCAAATGAAAATACAGGTAACAGAAGAAGTTATTCTCTAGCAAAGAAATTCAACCTGAGGGCATCTAAAATTACTAATGCCAACCTTTCATAAATTTTCATTTAAAAAAAGACTGTTGAGTGCTTACTGCTGGTGACTTGGGATCTCTTTGGCTGGAGCCTTGCAGTGCTCAGAAACTGAGCTTGTCTCACTAATTATCATTCCACTCTTCCAGGTCAATGATGCCATAGGAAGGGACTGGCCCTGGATCTATTTTGTTACACTAATCATCATAGGGTCATTTTTTGTACTTAACTTGGTTCTCGGTGTACTTAGCGGGTAAGCAGTACCAGGAAAATGTTTTATTATTGTTTATTTTTTAAAATTTGTATTTCTATTCCTACTTTCTGGTTACCAAAACAGTGGGCAGTGGTGGGGTTACCTCAGGAACCTTTAATAGAACACCTGGGTTATTGCTGTGCAAATGGCAAAATACAGCACTCCAAACAGCATGGAAGGAGCCTCTTGAGTAAACCAAAGGAACACAAGACAACTCTTTGCTTTTAACATATTCCTCCACCTAAAATCTCTACCTATGCTCTGTGGGAAGAGCACAACATTATATATCCCCCATAAAACTGGCTATAGGTGAAACATACTATTCACCATAGAAGGGGATTACTGTAAAATCTCTAGCAGAGTCAAGAGGACTGAAGGAATAAATAGAGCACATCAGGCAAATCCCTTCACATTTTCAGAATGAGATTCCTGCCAAATTACGTCTTCTCACATGAGAAGTTTCCACATTGCTTAATCAGAGCACAGTCTGATGGGAGACTCTTTTCTCTAGAGAGAGTCTTGGACATGTTTCTTCTTCAATAAGCACATCTTTTCTGTTGTGCAGATTACAAGCTTAGGCATGATGCAAGGAGAAAAGATCATTTCCCTCTGACCTAAGGATGAATACAGAAGCAGGAGCAATGCTTCTAGTGTTTAAACATTCTTAGGACATCTAGACGTCTAGCTGTGCTTCAATTCTGCAGTGTAATCCTCACTGCAAGGCATCGCTTTGGTAGCTTTGGTTAAAAACAGTGGATGCTGTACCCAGTAGTAAAAAACTTTATTGTCCTTGGGGAGCGTGGTAATTGGAAAAATCAACCCAACAAATATTCCTTGCAAGATTTTTCTTTTTAAAGTTCTCCTAGAATTAAGCTTCTGATTCCATATTAGAGTACTAATAGATGATTAAAGCCATTCTACCTAGATGCATATATATGCTGCAACAATTTTTTTGTGCATCCTTTTTCATTTGTTCCTAATGTCCTTCCTCCTCTAATGAGCTCCAGATCAATTTGATCAAAGACTTTATCTGTTGGCTGGGTAGACAGACCTGAAGTCTCCTGTATTTTGATCATAAGAGAGGACTTGATGCCTCACAGAAATTATATCACTCAGTACTTGGGTCAATAAAATAGGAAAGGCACTAGTAGGACCAGAGAAGATACTTCACTGACCATCCAGCAGAGACAGGTAATAGTGGATCTACAGGAGGTTTACTGTTGTCGTTGTTACTCTATGGAAGTAGACATGCAGCTAAGACATCTGCTTCATAGAGAGAGGTATCCAAAGAGTACATGGAGAGAGAAAAAATCGCCAGAATGAAATGTCAGGCGACAGTCTGTGTTGGATATCTGGAGAGTGATACTTAAGACACAATTTTAAAACAAACTCCTCTCTGCTTCACATGGATTCTGTAACCAGCAGTTGATGACATCAGCAGTAGCAGAGGATGATGACCAGTCAAAAGTGGATAAGCAGTTTGTCATGTCAGAGATGCAAACAAGGACCACACAAGGCTGGTTAAAGATTATATAGCACCTGATTGGATAAACAGAGCCCATGAGCACAGCTGTTGGGAATGTCTACTGTTGAAGCAGGGTTGATTCACCTTACCAACCCTTGTATTTGTGTCAGTACCCAACTGAAATTTGAATTTCGTCTCTCTCACATTTTTCAACTCAATAAAATGCTTTGGGACATAATCCCCCATCTTCTGAGATACTGCAGCTAGACTTTGCTACAGCTTATGCTGAGAGATGGAAATAGTCGGTAGGGAGGATTGAAATCAAACATGCAGTTCACCTTGTTTAAGCTGTGAGTCACTCTTCCTGGCTGCATTCACAGCATTATGACAACTGCACTGTTTCTTCAATTTTTTTTTCCCAACTGGAGAAAAGTAAAAAGAAACTTCAGAATCTGCATCCATGAAAAAAAAAAAAAAAAAGAAATGATGGGAGAAATGTTCCAAATTTTATTTGGGCTAAGTAAGCAGTCCTTAAACAATTAACTTTCTAAAGCAGTTCTAAATTTTGCTGAGTCACAAAGTGTCTTTGCAAATTCAGCTGTTTCTTATAGACTTCCTTTTGCTATAAGTTTGTTCTGTGTAGCTAACCCACTGATTTGTTCTGTGTAGATCCAAAGCAATATTCCTGGTCATTTTCATAGCTCCATTGTGGACATCTCTGATTTCTCCCTATGTATTTATTTCAGAAACTTCATCGAACATATCTGGTAGGGTTCCATCAATGATAGAAAAGGATAGTTTTTTAAATCACTTCTGAATACACAAGTGTAATTAATTGTACTCACCAAGATGTTTTGATCACACCTACACTTTTTGCATCTGTACAATTAAATGCTGAATTCTTCTCTGCCTAAATATCACACCTACAATTTGTTTTCCCTTAAGTATTTCACCCATTCATAGTCATTTTAGTGAATTTAATAGTCACATGCTAAGCTAAATAATCTGAAAGAATATTCATGTGTAGAGCTACAGTCTTCACATCTCAGCTGAGTCCGACATACAATTCAAGTATTCCAAACGATATATCCAGTCAATGGGCTGCACAGTAGATCTCCTTAAGCCCAGGCAAAAAAGATTTGACATCGCTGAGAGTGAAGTCACTGTCTTCACCCTGGAGAGGTCTCCAGAGATCAGAGATGTTTGTATGTGTGTTATCTGTTTCGCTCAATTAGTGAGGAAATTAATGACAGCATTGCTCAAATATCTTGCCGAGCAGTAATCCAAATCCCAGAACATAGGTCAAGTAAGCGGTTTCCGAGGGCAAGAGAACAGTCATATCTTTTTATTCTGCTGGAAAACCCATTTGGCTGCTTCTGCCCTTCCTTCTGCCAAGGAAGAGGTCAGAGTGAATGGGGGACTAGTGATGACTGTAGCCCCTCCTGGGAACAGCCAGGGCAGTATTTCTGACCCTTCTGGACTCTTCCCCAATCTTCTGTTCCCTCTTCCAACCCATCCCATTCGTTGCTGTAGCTGTCAGGATGTCAGGATGGATGAGATTAAAAAGTCCTCTGCCAGTCCTTAAGCAGTAAGCAAGATCTTCGATTTTACTCACTTCCTATCACTTCTCAAAATGACAGTAATCATAGAGAAATGAAATAGATACAGCCAAGAATTATCCATATTCCATCATCAGGATAGGCAAGATAAGTTTTCTTCTGGATCTACACAGGATATAGAACTGTGTTTACAGATCTATGATCTTGACACACCCTAATTTCACTAAGAAAACCTCTCTCCAGAATATTCTACTTTTTTGGTATTGTTCACATTGGCAGATGTATCTTACTTAGAGTTTTCTGGGAAAAGAGAGGGAAAGTGAAGCAAGCTGTATTCTAGTAAAAACAACCCAATTCACAGTCTCTTAAACTGATGTTTTCCAACCCAATGTGCTGAGATGGGTAGCTTGGTGGCTCTGAAAGCCTCTGTCATCTGCAAGTCCTGGCATGACGGTGCAATCCCTTTGAAAAGGCCACCTCCAGACTCAAGGTTACTTGGCTTGCTTGGTCCTTGGCCTCTCTGCTGAAACTGAAAACCAGGAGTGTTTATTGCCAACTGTGGTTGTGGCAGAGGTAACATGCACCTCTACCTGCAATAGGAACTGCATGGAGGTCACCAACTCATTGCACACAGGATAGTAAATGACCACTCACCGGCAGTAATTCTTGGTTGCAAACTACATTCACCTAAATACAGTCTGGCATTTCACGTCGGAAGTTTTGAATTGCAATTTCCTGAGCCACAGTTTTCAGTAGTATCATGTTAGTAGAGCATAGAAATTAAGACTATTTAAAGAAGTTGTCTTCTTTGGAGAGTCATCTGGGATGTGGGATACCATACATTGTACAAGGAAAGAGATATACAAATGAGTATTTTTCAGACCGGCGACTCACAGTATTTTCAACTGTGCCATTAGAAGTTGGTAACATATTTACTCTTATGCAGACAGCCAGTATGTAAATACAGGGTGCAAAAAAACCTCACATTATTTTTGTCAGTTCTCTTGCCCCATCCAGTTCTCTCTGAGAGAGACAGTGAGTGGGACTTGCAAAGACCCAAGAAGATATTCAGCTAAAAGGAATTTAATGTAAATCATCTACTTTAGTGCACAGTAGGAATTCCACTTTCCGTGAGCCGAGCCATGCCATGCTGTTTTTCACACTTAGGTGTTTCAGGTTTCCCCTTCCAGTAATACCCTTGTAAATATAAATAGTTCTCACTTGGGATTGAGGGTCCAGACCCTTTTAAAATCATATCTGTTTCTTATTGGCTTCTTCTTTAATTTATCAAATAGGGTTAATAATACATAGCCTCTTTCAATGATTTCTTTTTTGTGAACTAATTCATCATTTTGGCTAAGGCATTTAGAGACACCTAGGGGAAAGATGTTATTGAAACAGAAAATATAAATTGGATTTTTCCATTTGTTTCTTTTTTTATGATTATTGTTGTTTATATATATTTTAAACAACAAATGGCTCCCAGCAAGAAAAAAAAAACATGATTTTTCATTTTTACCATCTCTGCAATAGCTACTTCTTTCTTGTGGCCATGTTTCTTCATGCTTGAGAAGCCAGTGATTCGCTGCTTCATTTCTACTTTCGTTATCACAGTTGTGTGGGACAGGCTTGAAACTATAGCCTTATGTTAGAGGTTAGGATTACACAGACATCCTTTGTCACATATTGTGGCTTGAAATGAAGAGCTGTGCCTACTTTCATTCTTCTGTAGTGCTGGTGTTGTGCCCTGCTTATAATATAGAAAGCCGATCCAAAGCTTATGAAGTCAGCGGAAATCTTTCAGTATATTTTGGCCCAAATAAGAGGGAAATACTTCACCCTCCGTAATAGAAAATCGTCTTCATCTCGGTTCCTTGAAGACACTTGTGCAGCTCACATTAGCATTTTTGGGTAGGATTTTTACAGTCTTATCATTACTCTTGTCAAAGTACTGGAAGGTTTCCTGCCAGCTTTTGCACGAGCAAATATAAAGCAAAAATTAGCGGGTGAGTTGGAAACACCACTCATTCCTAATAGTCACCAGCTAGGGAGGGATGTTATATTGGAGAGAATGAGCTTACCTCTCATTTCTAGACACAGCAGGCCATATCATATGCTGTACATGCCTTGTGAGGCAATCGGCTTCAGCAGATGCAGGATTTAATGCTTAAGTGCTCTTGATGCAGAACTTTTCACAATCATTAAGCACACTTTAAAATACAAACATTAAAATGTGGTATAGAACCACAGGAGAATCTCCAAGTGGAGGCACCTCAGCATTTATAGAAAAAAATAATCCTCTGTACAAGGCTCTGACAGAAGAATATACAACCTACAGACTCCAAAAGCAGACAAATTAGGCACCTTGAATCATAACTAAGCAACATAAAATTCTTGTTCCTACACTTTCTGTCTAAACTTGTATTCCCAATAATGGTCTTTCATCAAGCCACCAAGTTCACTTTCTGATAGAATTAAATATTTCTCATATTTGTCTCCCTAACTTTAGATTTGAAAAATATTTTTTAAATTGAGATAGCAGACCTGAATACTGAAAATCTGCAGTAAAATATTGAAGTCTGAATTTTAAAATATACTGTCTGGTACTGTGGGTGAAATTACCTGTAATTAAATGTGTACAGAACTGTGGGTACCATTAATTACACTTGCAATTAACCCAGTTTACTTGTGATTACACCTGTAATCATAAGGTCAGATTGAGAACTGGCTAAAATTAGAGCCACCGTCTCACTCTCCAGATGTCTGATTATTGTCAAATGATTTATCGATGAATTTAATTAATTATTTATATAGATATTTACAGATAATAGTTGAAGATATGCAAGTTGTAAAGGATATTAGGAACTGAATGGTATTCTGCATAAACGTTATATATGAGTTTTGTTTGAATTACCAACCAAACGTTGAGAATGATAGCATTAAAAAAGGTGCTTATCTTTAAGTGCTAGTAAAAATGCGGACACTCCAGCTGTTTTACCTGTATATCTAACAAGAATGCTCCATATGTGTGTGACTTTGAAAGAATAGAGAAAGTTGGTGGTGCTACACAGAAAGAGGAGTCTTTCTAGTAGAAATCCATCTAACACATTGTTTTTCAATCTCTTCCACTCTTTCCGCCCATATCCTATCCCTCCCTCCCTCTTGCTAGGGAGTTTTCCAAAGAAAGAGAGAAGGCTAAGGCTCGTGGTGATTTCCAGAAATTGCGAGAAAAACAACAGCTCGAGGAGGATTTGAAGGGATACTTAGACTGGATAACACAAGCAGAAGATATTGATCCAGAAAATGAAGATGAAGGCATGGATGAGGAGAAGCCTCGAAACAGTAAGCAATCTTCTTCTATCTCTCTTTCTTACTGTGCAAGGGAGCTCATCATCCACGTGATCTAGTGCTGAGACTGCTTACTAGACAGAACAAGTTCTTCCTGGGACTCTCACTGTCCTTAAGCATGATCCCCATAGTGCCTTTAGAAAGCTGTGAGAGGGTGAAATGCAGACAAAATAATTGATTTTTTTTTCAGATGCTCAGTTTCTTATCTATAATATTGACTTTAGATACTCATACTAAATAGAAAAAAAAATCATTACTTGCTCTTAGAAGTCTGTGATAAGTTTTAAAATATGCATCTGTCTCCTATTCATTTATTTAATTGCAGTTCAATGTTGAAGGCTGTTGACACATGATTAATTACTTTGAAAGCAAAGGTTTCTGGGCAAAGCAATACTACAGTATGGGAGAAAGGCCAAATCAACCCTGTTGTACATTAAGTGGGCCATCTGTAACTACTGAAATCAGTGGAATTGCATTTGCTTTTTCCAGATTGGAATTAAGCTCTCAGAGATTTCTTGTAAGGGAATTATCTCTTATTCTTCTTTTCTGGAGTTAAAATGTTTGTGCAAAGTGAGAATTGACTGACTATCTCTATTGATCAGAAATGCTGAAGAAGGAAGCCTTTGAAGAAAGCAGCAATTCCCTACATGCCACTACCTTCCTTGAATCTTCTTCTTCCTCTTTTACCAACACAGTCTGCGTATCACTTCAGAAACAACTAGCAATGAACATTGCAGGTCATGAAGTCTAGAAGTGTCAGAGTTGGAACCTTCAGACAGCTACACAGTTCATAGCCACTGGCATTACTCTTAGTTTTCAAATGCATACACATCGTATGCATTTGAGTCTGGAAGAGATGATGTGAAGCATTTCCCTAGAGAGCACCCTTCAAACCAAATAAACAAAATCCGTAGGATGATCTCATTAGAACCATATATTCCATCAGTAGGAAGACTGGACGTTGGAAAGTTGTGTCAGCAGTAGAAAGTAAGATTTGTATCAGATGCTTGTGATTTGGGAGGGGCAGAGGGAGTAAACACTACTCCGTGTAGATACATAAACACTTAAGTTCTCATTTTAGAAAAAAGAAATGTAGGATCTTTAATATCAAATTATTTTATCTAGGTGTCTGGATTTGAGGGAGTAAGCGGAGTTACTAAGTGCTCAGACATTCCCCAGATCAGGTTGTTTTAATTTTTTAAATTTTTATTCTGTGTGTGTATGTGTAAGCCTACATAGGGCTTACCGCTTAATTTGAGAAGGGACTCAGAAATGACCTGGTGTTGAATTCACTGTTCATGGCTAGAATTTGCTGAACATGCAAGGGTCTGATGGTCTCATTTCCATTTGTTTTAGACAGCACTCCATGTTAAAAAAAAAAAAAAAAAAAAAACACCTCTGTAATGAGCTCTGATTGGTATCCTTATATGAGGTCTGGAGTGGAGAGACGAATGCCTGAACTGAAACACAGATTCAGGCACCGGAAGGTCTCCTTTTGACTTCAGTGGAAACTGGGTCATGTTTATCACATCTGACCTGCCTTCCCCTCTTAGAGGTGGAACATGTAGCCACACTGACAAGGCAGTGCGCTGAAAACCTGCCTTGGCTGTTTGCTGGTTTTATTTTTTGTCTTTAACATGCATATAATGCTGCTTCAGTAAGAGTTTTATAGTAAGCCAGATCTAGTTTCATTGCAGCTACTTTGGGAGGCAATCCAAATTTGAGCTAACAAACCCCATTTATAGGTGGCGATTTTTAAACCTGAACAACAATATATCTTCAGCTTGCTTGCACTTCTTCACATTCAGTTTAATTAGGTTAGTTTTGTAATACATGGTTTGTAAGAATCAGTTCTGTTACGTCTCACAGCTTCTCTTAAAGCTTGTCTTGATGTTCTGTTAATGACAGCATTACATGCTAATAGCAAGCTAACATGTTACACATTTCTTTTCCAAACCATTAATGAATGAAATTTCTTGGTGCCAAATACCAAGTCCAAGGGCAATGGTTGTTAATCAGTCCCTACTAAAAAATGCTATTCTCTGTGATGCTCTGGTTTTGGATTACTTCATGTCATGTAACAATTACTTTGTTACATGACAGACTAAGCTTGGGAACATCTGTGTCATCTCTGTCTGTGCTGTAGAGAACAACTGCATGTCTGTTGAGAAGAATCACTGAGGATGTGAAGGAAGGCTGTGGACCGACGCTGGCCATGCAATGGTCATGCTAACAAAAGTCTCTGCAGAAGAGAATAGACTAGGCAACCAGATCACTCGATGAAGCATATTTTTCTATTCCTCTGATATGTACGCCCCTATCTAAAAGAGACTGCTAATAGCATTATTCTTAATAACTGTGGCCTGCATCTAAGAATGTCAAATTAATCTTTCTTCTGGCTTTGGCATACTATTTAGTGATTTATCTGGGCCTCCTTACTATCACAAGATTTTTTGGCTATGGAAGTAAAGGGTAACTATACTGCCTTCCTCTGCTGAGTTAGTTAAGTAGCTTCTGGATCAAAATGGTAAATTGTTAGTGCCACTAAAGCACTGCTGCCTACACGAGCTGTAGCCCCCACCCTGCCCAAAGCCCATGAGAATACTTGGATGCATCCAGGGAAGTTGCTTTCTGGCCTTCTGTATTTCATAAAGCACAATCTTTGTCTTTCCAACAACAGTACAACAGTAGGCTGTTGTATTTACTTATGCACAGTGACAGTTTTCATATTGTTCAAGCTCTATTGTATTTCTTGATAGTTCTAAGTTTAAAACTTTATTCACATAACAAGTGATACTGCATTTTCAAAGCCAAATAGCAGCACCCCATCCTAAAATGTAATACTCATTGGCTTACAGCCTTGTCTCTCATGTATACTACATGGGAGGAAAATGCTAGTATACTTATTCTCACAAGCTATATACACATCCTATATATCCTACTGCCTACAAACATACCTTCTACAAAGTCACCTCAAGCTACTTCTGCGCTGCAGCCTTTTGCCTACTAGCTTTTGCCTGATACTCACCAGTACCAGAGCAACTCTGAAAACTCCTTTCTGCTCTCCTGAAGCTGAGTCACATTCCAGGTATACTGCTCATGGAGTGTGATGGATCTACTAGAAAATCAATTGAAAGAACACTGTGTAGCAAGGTCAAACAGAGAAGTGGAGGTACTTTTCTTAATGACATCAGCTTAAGATAATGCCATATAAAAATACCCTAAGTTATGGCGGGGAGGGTAGAGGGGAGTAGAACAGAGGTTGTGTGAGTGCTATCCACTGTGTTGAATATTTTGGCATTCATGACAGTGTTCAGTCACTAGGAGCGTTAGACTGAGGGAGAAAGATGGTATTAATTCTCTTCATCCAGGCCATCTACAAGATAAGCTCCAACTGTATGGGACAGATGGCACAGCTATTAAGACACAATTGTAAATGCCCACAGGATTCCCTTAAGCTTGATTCCCTCCAGCACAATTGACTTCCACCTGCTAGCTGTGCCGGGCTTCTTGACATTGCGGCTGGAGCTCTACATACTCCTTTTCTTCTTGTGTTTAGCCCTCTCTGAAGGGATCAGATGTTGAGTCAATTTTAATCAATCACACACACAGAATCACACAGAATAGTTGAGGTTGGAAGGGATCTCTATAGATCATCAAGTCCAAACCCCCTGCTCAAGCAGGGACACCTAGAGCATGTGGTACAGGGTGGCATCCAGGTGGCTTTGGAAGATCTCCAGAGGAAGAGACTCCACAACCTCTCTGGGCAACCTGTTCCAGGGCACTGTCACCCTCACAGGAAAATTCTTCCTCAAATGGAGATGAGACTTCCTATGTTTCAATTTGTACCCATTACTCCTTGTCCTATCACTGGCCACCACTGAAAAGAGTTTGGCCCCATCCTCCCTACATTCTCCCCTTAGGTACTTATACATATTGATCAGATCTCCTCTCAAGTCTTCTCCATGCTAAACATGCCCAGCTCACTTAGGCTTTCCTCATAAGATAGATATTCCAGTCCCTTAATCATCATTGTCACTCTACACTGGACCATGTTTAGAAGCTCCACATCCCTCTTGTACTGGGGAGCCCAGAACTGCACCCAATACTCCAGGTGCAGCCTCACCAGAGCTGAGCAGAGGGGCAGGATCCCCTCCCTTGACCTGCTGGCAATGTTCCTCCTGATGCAGCCAGGATCCCATTGGCCTTCTTGGCCATGAGGGCACTTTGCTGCCTCATGGTTAACCTGTTGTCAACCAGAACTCCCAAATTCCTCTCTGCGGAGCTGATTTCCAGCAGGTCAACCTCTAATCTGTACTGGTGCCTGAGGTTATTCCTCCCTGGGTGCAGGACCCTGCACTTGTCCTTGTCAAACCTCATAAGGTTCTCTGCCCAACTCTCCAACCTGTCTAGGTCTCTCTGAACGGCAGCACAGCCTTCGGGAATGTCGGCCACTACACCCAGCTTAGTGTCATCCACAAAGTTGCTGAGGGTGCACTCTGAGTCCTCATCCAAGTTGTTTATGAACAAGTTGAACAGCACTGGGCCCAGCACAGACTCCTGGGGGACACCACTGGCCACAGGCCTCCAACCACTCCCAGCCCCATTTATCACTACCCTCTGGGCTCTGCCATTCAGTCAGTTCTCAATCCACCTCACTGTCCACTCGTCCAGTGCACACTACCTGAGCTTTCCTGTGAGGATGTCGAGGGTGTCGTGGGAGATTGTGTCAAAAACCTTGCTGAAGTCAAAGTAAACAACATCCATGGCTCTCCCATCGTCCATCCAGCCAGTCATCCCATCATAGAAGGCTCTCAGGTTCAAACGTGACTTCCCCTTGGTGAATCCATGCCTAGTACCCCAATCACCTTCTTTTCCTTGATGTGCCTAGAGATTGTCTCTAGGATGAGCGGCACTGAGCTGCTCCATCACCTTTCCAGGGATGGATCCCTGGGATCCTTCAAACTCATTGCCGGCTGTCTTCACTATAAGGTGTTGATCTTTACTGTAGAGTGTTACTGCGTCCTTCTAGCAAACTTTTTTTAGTGACACATTTATTAACAATGTTCACTTTTAACATATCATCCCTGAGCCTTTCAAATAACCATTTACTGAAGTGTATGAGGCAGGTCAGACTTACTACAGATCTTGGTTTACTTGTTCAACAAACTTTAGGGGTTACCTTTGCATCTGACACACATGCAGTGATGCTCAGGAATATACAGGTGCCAGCATGAACTCTGATGGTGACTGTTACTTCCAATAAGTCACTTCAGGCTTTGCTGTCTCCATTCCCCTAGTGCTTTGGAGGTTACTTGGAGTTTTCTTTCATGAAGACCATCAGAATTGTTCAGCAGCATATAACAAGCATATATACAAATTATACTAGAGTCTCAGCAAATGTAAATGTGCAACTCTGAGATTCAGCAATTCATACTACCTGGATCTGGCCCAAGTAATCTGCCTGAATTAAATCATCCACAACACAAAGAACTTATGTTTCCAGTCTCTTCTCTGTTCTCAAGAAGAGGCAAGTTTCACTGTCTTCCTACTCTGCAAGGAGTGCTGCCTGTCTGTCAGCATGGAAATTGCATTCAGTAAAACAGAGAACACGAGGCAGAAGGGAAGAAAAGTTCACTTGCATTCCCATTTGGTCTGATTGCCTGTGCCAGTCCTTAGAAGTGCTGCTAGCCTACGTCCTATTATTTGGCATGTGCCACTGTTTTCCTGAAGCTATCAAATCATGCCCTAAGTCCCATTAGGTTTAACAGCCCTAACAATTTTTTTAACAAATTTGTTAACAAATTTGTTAACAAATGGTTAACAAATCCAAATACTGTGAGTACAAGTCCAAGTGGTGGAGGAAAGGGTGAGCAGAAAGGTAAATGTAGCTGAAACCAAGCTATCTGTGCAGACTAACCAATACATCCACGGAAGAGGTTTTGGCATTCCTCCGAGGCAGTTTAATTACAGGCATCTCTGATGTGTGTTGAGGGGTATTTGCAGACCAAGCTGAATCCATCCTCTGTGTTCTGAGAAGAAATTTGTAAGGCAGCTTTTCTTTGTTGTTTGTAAACATGATTTCACCATTATGGCAGATAGGAGGTGGGAAATGTGAAGAGGCTTCTGAGGGTTGTAAGTGCTTATGGATCTTGTCTCTGCCCTTTCCCTGATAAGCCTTTGCAAGGGAAGAAAACATTAATTTGACCAAGGAGAGAAACACGTGTCATGGCACAAAACAGATGCTGAGTCTCAAAATTACATAATAGGGAAGAGTATCCTCCCCGTCCTGTTACCACAGCAACTGGGATTTTTTTTCTTCCTGAGAGTGGTCTGGAATGCCTCTATGTTGCTGTGGGCAGAAACAGGAAACCTTAGTCCAAGCCAGCTTCTCCTCCTATTGCCTTAATGGGCAAAACTCCCATTGACTGCACTGGAATCAGGAAAAAAAACGGGGATGGCCAGGCAGAAGTAACTTGACTTCTCTGCACAGATTTTGTCCTTCCTCTGTTTCAGTCCTATTTGGTTTCTGCTGTTTGCAATGCAAGTATGACCTCATTGATGTCAGCCACAACCCTAAATGTAACAGCCTGCTGGTTGGTCTGGTGTCTGATAATAAATCTATTCTGCAATTCAAGAAAACACTTTTTTAAAAAAACTGTCAAAAAAACCTGTCATATCCTACGTAGGTGTGTAAATTCTATGAAGAGATGATGTGCAAGTGCTACAAAGATGTAAATCCTCATCATACTCCAGGGCTGCGTAGATAACGAGGCTATAGATAATAAGGTTTTCAAGTAACACAACATAAAAAGCAGCAGAAATTGATGTGTTGCCTATCAAAACTATCTAGGAATCGTTTACAGAGTATACTAGATAGTGAAAAGTACACGGGTTTTTGACTACACGTGCAGATTTATGTCTCAGTTAAAGTGGGAATGCAGAAGCCCACTTGAAGATAGAAAGTATAGTAATACAAGCAGCTTCTAAAATTTGTAAAAGTATAAGTTGCTTTAAAAGAAACAAAGTTCAATGTTCTCTCTCCAAACATTTTTTGTAGGATCTCAGTGATCTTTGGAAATGTCTGTTAATGTCTGAGTTCACGGTTTGCAATGAATCAACTGACCTAACCTTTTGACAGACCACACATTTTGGCCCTTAGATTTGCAATCAATGTTTCTTGTGAACAGCAGCATGTTGTCATGACTGGGTCTTAATCCTGGGCAGTGGAGGGTCTTTAATCTCTGTTTTTAAAGGCTTGACTCTGCAGAAGAAAACAATTTTGAGAAAGGAAGGACATTTTCAGGCAATAATGTAAAACTTTTTTTAGAAGAAATTGATTCTCCTGGACCTTTGGAACTTCTAGGAAATCTGCATCTGCCAGAGAAATGCATTGTGCTTGTGAACATCACGCCAGATATAAGGCAAACAGGAAAAAAAGAGCATTTGAGAGCTCCAAAAGTAGAAACCTCAGTGATTTTAACCCAAACGGGGTTTTATTCCCAAAAGCTCCAATAGTTATTTGACTCTATTATCTAACAATGATCAAAAAATGACTACCTTTTTCTAAAAAATAAAAGTTTTTAGGATTTTTCTATCCAATTCCAGTTGTCTTGACAACTTTTTAGAAAGACAACTTTCACACCTTAAGATTTCAGTGAGGGTATGTGCAAAAATAAATTCCATTGACTTTAATGAAAGTTGCCATTAAATCTTATGCAATCATTTGGAAAAGTTGTTCTGAACCAGTTGACTAGAGAGAGTTTTGTGTGCAGATCTAATCGGGATACCAAGATAAAAGAACACCAACTTTGTTAAAATTTTACATTTAGTAATTTCACATGTCAGTTTGCTCTGCGGCTTCTGAATCATGTGCTTAGTTTACTGACAAGGAAATAGCTTTCCACCTGAAAACTGGTATGGTATTGTAGGATATTTTTGAGATAGAAATAAGTAACAGTATTTTCAGAGACCTAGTTAAAGGTAAAATTTCAGAATCCCCTAAAAAGCTGTTGGCACAGTTTCTGCGATGAAATTCAATGGGGAAATTGCACAGCTAGGGAATTAACATGAAAGACTCTTTGTGGAAAAAAGTATATATACAGGATGTTTATTTTAACTTCAGTCTTGACCATCACTTCCTTTTAAACTCATGTTTCTAGACTTTACATGCAAAAAGGCAGTGTTTTTATCTCTTTTTTAACTAGAATGTGTTGAAGTAACTCTGTTGACAGCAATTCAACTTACCTTGATTCTAGTTTCATCCTCTGCAGAATTAGTCCACTTTTTAAAATGGACATAGGCAGACCATCCTTGACAAGAGGGTACAGCTTGATATTTTAGGGGATTTTGGCTGTTGTTAAAAATAAAAATAAAACATCTAAAGTGCTTGCCTGAATTTTGAGGTCATCTAAGCAAAAGCAGTAAGAATCACAGGCTGGAAATTGAAACCCAAATCAGTTTAGTTCCTCCAAAACCAATTAGTGATTTGAGAATGGTATGATACAAGCTGGTTGTATTCCGCTTTTCATGCATAAATACAAGGAAATAAAAGCCAGTATTGTGAAATGATTTATTATCTGTCAAAACCTCACCTATAGATGAAGAAAGCCCAGTGACATCTACTTTTATTATTGCCTGTTGATGTGGAAAATAATCATCTGGTAACTAAGAAAAGATGAGCTTTGGTGCCAGCAATCGTAGGCATTTTGCAAGGGCACCGATAGGTCTTTCACAAAGAGTTTAGTAGCTCTTGGTAGATTCATGTGGAGAATGAGGGACAAAAGCAGTGATTCCTGGTGTTTGCTGTACATACCCAATTCTTCAAGAGAAAAAACTCTATATACTCAGCTGCAGGTTCTAAAATATGGTTTGCTTGGGTAGGAGTGACAGCAGTTCCCAGTTGTGTCCTGGTCCCAGTGCATGTGCTAGCAAACAGTCGGAGTGGCATTTCTGTATGTTTTCATCTTTTGAAGTAGCTCTTATATTAGTCTTAATACAAATATCCACGTTGGAGTGCAGTTGCTCAAAGGTTTGTCAGAGTAAATGATGAGTCAACTTTGTCTTTGCTTTGTGACACAAGGAGACTCAGGTTGCAAAATGCCACACGGGTTTGTGCTGCAGATGTCCAGCTGGAGTCTGTAATTAGCATGCAGCCCAGAAAGGGGACGTTGGTTCTCACACTTGGCTGATTCACTCCTGCAGTGTTTAGGCAAAATCCTGTTGCAAGTGCTAGGCATTTTGCCTAGGTAAGGACATGGGTCCTGATCTCCTGATCTGAGGTCCGTAACAAGACGTACAAGTGTCAGCTCTTGAGAATGTTGCCCAGTGTGAGGTCTCGGTGTGCCAGAGGCTGCTGTGTGCTCACCCCAGCATCAGTATTGTAGAAGTGAGAGCATGAGATGTGTGTGATCTGAAAATGTTTACAGATTGCATGGTCCAGATAGATAGTGACGTTTGCCTTGTGCATAATTCCACTGACTAAAACGGAGATGTATCTGTCATGAATTTGACCCACTATCTTTACTAGTATTTCACTTCCATACTTTTATTTAAGGGAATGTGGAATTTGGCCCTGATGAGCTTATATATTCCAAAGGGGGAAAATCACAGATAAGAAATAAAATTAGTTTTCTCAATGAAGTAAAAGTAGAAATCTCAAGTTCTAAATTATGCTTAGAAATATTTCACCCAAAACATCTATTCTTTAAAATATATATGCAAGTTAATATTTTGGAAGGGAGGAAATTAGTTTTGTTCTTACATGCAGGAGATGTTATTTTTTGTCTCACCTAAAGAAATAAGCACAGAAAAGTTTAATGTCTTTCTCAAGACCACCTTCCCCCTTGGTGTCAGAACCCAAATAGACTCACACACCCATGTTCTACCTTATAAATGAGAATTTTGACCTTAGATTGTATCAAATGAAATATTTTCAAGTCCTATCAGGATGTTTTTGAACAATTTTCCTTCTTTGAAAATTCATTGTAGTCATCTTAATCACTTTAATAGGTAGTGTTTTCTTGTTCCTCTGCATGTATGGAGGATGCACTGTGTAATCAACAGGTTTGCTTCTAATTAGTAATATAATTTAACAACAGAGCTTTAAACAAAGAGCAATATTTAGAATCATCATTACATAAATTTCACAACTTCCTACTTTCTGCTTCTCCCTTTCTGGCTGAAAGGAAGCTTTGATCATAAAACTAAATGCAAGCAACTGTTTGAACACCTCCTTCACTCCTTTCCCTGGTGAAGTTACTGCCAAGAGTAGGTAGATCCTATCCTACCAAATGACATGAAGTAGCTTAGTGGCTGCTGGTAGTCACAAGGCCTCAGGACACAAAACTATGGCAGATGTTACAGCATATAGCTCTGAAGTGTTTGTTGCAGCATCTAGTCTCCAGACAAGAGGCCTCGTCTTCTTGGTGAAGCAGAAAAGGGCATATTTTAGAAAGTGGAGCAGAGTAAATCACTTATTTGGGAGAGGTGGGCCAAACTCAGACTTGCGTGTGACTCCAACAAGCAGCTTCTTGAATGCGTGAATGTAGATGGCTCCCAGGTAATTAACTAACCCTGAAAGGGGCCACTACAAGCTCTACAAGGAAGTGAAATCTTCTTTGCCAATGCTGCCCCTGTTGTGTGGAGGAAGAAAGGGCAATAAGGAGAGCAAACTCCAAACCTGTGCTAATTTCTGCCTGCAGTCTCAATTCTTCTTCTTATCCCCTTACAGCCAGCAAAGGTACATAAATGAGTTAAACTTCTAGGCTGCTGTAGCTCATGCTTGGTAAAAGGCTCTGGCAGTAAGAGCCTGTGTGACTGAAACAGTTGAGTGGTGATGTACATGCATTTTGCTCCCTGGCAGCTGAGGATCCAGCCTGTGTCATTCATCACACAGTTCTTCAGGCTTCTCCATTCCCTTACTCTGGTAACCTGGAATGCGAGCAACATTACACGGAGAACTGCCAGCGCAGTAAAACATGGCTACAGCATATAGAAGCTGACATTAATGTTGATAGGTCATTAAGTTTATCTACTATAAAAGCTATTTCCGTAGCAATGTATGTCTGGTGAGATAACACCTCTGGAAGAGAGACTTACATTGATGTAGGCATCCTCTCTAGTCATATGTCATAGATAAGTATCTTTGAAGGTGAAACTTTAGCAAGAGGCTGTTGTTTATATGGTTGGGGAAGGCACTTTTGTTCAAATAAATTAATCTCCATCTGCCCCATTAGGAAGTACTTCATGAAGCTGTCCATACTTACCCAGTGACTCTGTGATTTCAATTCTTAAGAAGGGACAGTAAAGGAAATAGTCTGTGAGAAAAATACTATTGCCCTATCTTCTAACATGATGAATGTGCTTTATTTCCCATGGATAGAGAGATGGAAGGCATTCAGTATCAGGGTCTCCTAAGAAAAAATAAGGGATAAAAGCCACAAACCCTAAACTGACTATTTTTGCAGCAAAGTCATATACCTTAAGTGCTCTTAAATCTTTATAAGGACACTCAAAAAGTGTTTTCTCAAAACTGTGGTGTATTCATCATTCCTGCAGAAGTCAGTGAGAATAACCAGAGATCAACGTTTGAAAATGAATTGTCGTTGCAGATTTAGTCTTAAAAGTCTCTTCATTGAGAATAAAGTGTTGATAAACAGGACTGATAACAGATTAAATCCTAAGGAATTTTTAATGAGGTATAAAGTTCTGGTATAAGGAACTGTCAGCAGAGAGACTGTGATGCTCAGCAGTGATATCTGAGGGACTTCAAGCAATTGGCTGCAGTTAGGAACAAGTGCTGGGGGTGTGTATTGTATTATAGTAGTGTTAGCTGAGATCAAAGCCACAGTGTGCCCGACACTGTATATATACAAACAAAAATATGTATGTGCACAGATAAAAGACATCCTTGCTCTAAGAGTTTGCAGTCTCAACAAGAAAAAGACAGCATTATTCCATTTACCTATCTACTTATTTATTTATTTTTCCAGGAAACTAAAGCATAGGTAACATAGATGGGATTCAGCTACCTAAACATAGTCATTTAATACCCCTGCTTAAACACTTCATGGTACCTGAAAAATTTATTTTAGACTGGGAGATAAATACAACTGTTGAGACTTGCACCCTTCTGCTGTGATAGTTGGAAGGGAATCCTCCGGGCAGGGAAGTCAAAATGGGTATCAGAAACGATATCCAGTGCCTTGGTAGAGATGATTGAATGTAGTTTGTCCAAAGACCCATAGGAAAAAAACTTTGTCCAATTCAAAACTTCAATGCAGATCTTGTAAACTCAGTGCCTTAGAAATATTCCTGGTAGATACATGAATGTGGTGGGAACAACTGTTACAAAAAATGTTCCAATATGAGGGATTTTTTTTCCTCTATGTAAGCATGTCATCATGACCAACCTATCTGTCTTTTTTTTCCCTTTTGCATTTTATATTATAACTTGAAGATTCATGTGCAGGAAGATAAATACTGATGTCTAGACCAAGTATTCCTGCTCTCTAATCAAAAGCTAGGTGGGAGGTAAGGCCAAAGTGGAAAGTCTCCAAGAAGTCCAGAACAGCCTGGGGGAGGCAAGAGCTGCATCAGCACAACTCCTCTGGGGAAAGAGTTGCATCCTCCACCTTCCCGGCCCAGGACATCTGCAACATTTTGTTAAATACATTCACAAACAAGCATAAGAAGGCAAAGATTAGAGTATTTTGTTTTAAATTCAAGTCTGGTTGTAAGACTGACCCCGCTGCTGTAATGGCAGTGCAATATAGCAGTGCAATGGGCTGTAGCTGACGGGAGGGCTGCGATGCTCTGATATTCCTGAGGCAGAGTTTAAAGACAAGGAGTCTGGGTGACATTACACAGCTGAGCTATGTGTACTGAACTGATAGCCAGTGCTGGCACAGCTGAAAAGAATAGATGGTTGTGAATGGCCTCCAGCCCTTTTCAGTGTTTTGCTGGGAAAACTAAGCAGCTTGCTTCAAGATCCCAGTATTGGCATGACTCTAACAGAGATGCAGTCACTGTTTCGCTCTGTGATCCCTCTCTCCTGTTTATTGGGTGAGAAACTTCCCATCCACTTCAGTACAGTCTGCTAATAAGATAAAAAAATCTCCAGTTGTATTTGTTCCCAGGAAGAAATGCAGGTTTCTCCATGCCAGTAATATCAAAAACAGCATCAAACTGAGAAAGGTGGTTGGAGAAGGAAGGAGGAAAATGTTTCCAGTTGAGGAACTGAACTGAAAATAGCTGTGTCACTGTGTCTACCTGCTGGTTACAGCAGCTCTTCATTTAGCTGGACAGTACAGATAAATCAACAGGTTTGGGAACTAGCCTTTCAGATTTTCAGGTCTAAATTTAAATTCAACTTCAGGGCTCATGCATGGTCTTAGTTGTGCCTACATCCCTATTTCCATTTACACAACCACAGCATGATGCAGCTCTCTTTTCCTTATCCGCTTGAGGACGGACTGCATGCAGAGGGGTCACTCTAAGTTGACTGTAGAGGTTTGTAAGAGATCCTAGGATAAGTAATATAGAGGATGAGGATGCTACCAACAGTATTAAAATCCACACGCTGAAATAGCAGAGGGGTTAAACACTGGAGCGGAGGTGCAGTGGGAAAGCTGCATGGATCCTCGCAGATGTGCAGGTCAAAATACAAGTGTATTATCGAGCTCTTTGAAGAACCACAAACAGAATAACAGGGGCTATGTCAGGTCACGAATGAGTTGCCTTAACACAGCTGTGTGAGGGAAGCTTGCATAACACCTGCCCACACTAAGCTTAGCTCAAGCTGTTGTTATCAGTCCCTCGCTCTCCTGAATGCTAAAAGTATTTGCAAATTAGAAATCTATTATTTCAAGGCCACTAGAAAATGCCTCCCTCTTTGACTTGCAGTAATTGACCTATTCTCAATGTCCTACTCAAGAGGTGCAAAAGCTTTAATTACATGTTTGACAAGCTGACTTTAAGAGCAAAATCCTTTAACTTGAAATCTTTGCTTACCTCCTGGCTGCACAGTAATACAGCCTGCCCAGCTACCATGTCTCATGCTTCTGACTCATGGTATTGTGATAATAGTGTCTAGTATCAGACTAGTCATTATGTTAGCAAGTGTCTGAAAGAACACCACATGCAGGAGCAGCACACAATTGCAAGCATTTTATTTACTAGTCACAGAAGACATGTAACAGACTAAGGTTTAGAAACACAGTTTTGTGCATATTTCAGAGCAGGAGAGGTGATTTCCATTTCTGATCAAGAGGCTGAATAGAATCTGCTCAGTGTGAACGTAACACAAGAATGAACTATATCTATCATGTGTGTTACTGTACCTGTTGATCGTGATTCGAATTGCTTGCTCATTTGCCATCAGGAAGGCATCATCCAGAAGGCTTCTCACACATTCTGTTTGAACATTAGAAAATGTCTGCACTTGATGAAATTAATCTCTGTCAGGTACTGCATGCGCAGCAGGCCTCCTCAGATGGAGAGAGACCTGCTGCTCTTTCTACGTTGATAATATTGTTGCTGAAATATTTTGAGCAAGTCCCTCCCAAACTTAGTCTTCCAGCTTGCAGAAAACAAGCTACTATTGCAACTCGCAGAGTGGTATTTCAATTAAATTATTTCTATTTCTATTAAAATATTCAATCACTGTTGTTGTTCCCACAGCTGCTTCAGATTTGACTCAAGCTCTGTCCAGAGGACCTTTTTAAAAATGTACAGCCCAATTCTGCCTCTTTTTGTTGTTGTTGTTGTTGTTGTTGCTTTGTTTGTTTGTTTTTTGGTGCGATGTTCTACTAACAGAGGCCAGCCCCCAGGAGAATAATTTCCTTTCTTTCTACTAGTTGTGGTATACCACAAACAGACCATGTAAGCCACTTCTCTGGAGGGAGCACACACAGCTAGGAATCTGGCTTTGGCAGGAATTTTACCTGCACCGAGCATTTTCCCTCCAGGAAGGTATTTGTTGTGAGCTACTGGGATCTGCCTTCCCACCTACTGCACCACCCAAACACAAGTGTGATCCCTGCTGTCCTGATGTATCCTTTTATGGACTCTACCCATAAACCTTAAAGCACTCGCTGAGTTTTCAGGTGGCACTCACCTTGAAATGGCTTGTGACAGGCAGGAAGGTCATAAAACTGCTAGAGCTGCATCTTAGTCACTTGGAAGCTTAGCAGTCTCAGTGGTGAACAGTGCTCCCCAGAGAGTTTCTGATGACCTAAGCATATCAAGTTGCAACTGGCTTCTGCACTTTTTTGCTTCTCTTGGACTCTGCAGGGAAGAGAGATTCACAGAAGAACAAAGATGTTTTTGCTGAAGTAGAGATCCTCGTCAGTTACTGTTCATCAGAGATACTGACTCATTACTCAAATGTATTATCTATGTGGATGGACATATGCAGAAGTTCTCCCATGTGCAAGAGATGAAGAAAACATGTGACCTGCTAAAAAACCACTTTTGTGCTTGAAGTTTACGTTTTAATTATTATCGCAGATAACAGTGCTAGTGAGCAAAATACAAGAAACATCATGATTATTAAGGGACAAAAATGATCAAAGTGAGGGATTTTTTTTTTAGATGTTGATCACACTTTGGGTGGTCACTTTTTAATGAGCAGGCTTTTCTTGTATCATTTCACAACATACTACACAGTGTTGGCAGCTCTTGGACACGCGTTACGAAGGCACTGCCAGATCAGCCTGCAATAGTGGAATCCTTCTGACTTTCAGTTGGGGATTTCTGCTTTGCCCAGAGCACCACAAGCTAGGAGTCCGGAAAACAGGCCATCCTCCTGCTTCTTGTACCCATGGATCATTATGCAGGGTGGACTCAAGCAACTTGATGGCATTGATGCTTGTTCCACCTTCCTGTGGTGAAAACTATAAAGAATACAAAGGAATCATGTAGAATGATTCAGAACGTGGTGATCTGACTTATTTGCCATCACAAAACATTGTTGAAAGAGTTGTATCTAATAAGTCTAATCAGTGGTTTCACCTGCCCTTTTTTCTTTACCTTTCTTAGCTTTTTTTTTTTTTAATGAATTCCACCAGAACTCTGTGGCAAACCAGAAGTGTTGTTTAAAAGTATTAGAGAGGCCTCAGAAACTTGGGCTATAAACCATGTGCCAGTCTATAAATGCTTTGAACTTTGGCCCAGCAGTTGTTCCTAATGGCAATGCCATTAAACACAAGCAACTTATTAGACTAGAAAAGCAGTTCAGGGTGCCATGGGAGGATCCATATTCAGAAGAGAGACATCCTTCATGATTCGTTCTGGTAGCAGCACTGTCACCCTCTCACCCAGCCCATCTGCTGCTTCTGTCTTCAGCTACGTGGATTAAGCAAGTGGCTTTCATAGTTATTGTAGGCAAATTCTCTGCAGAGCACTGAGTGGGCTCCTAATGTGCATTCAGATGTGAGCTCAGCAGTACAAGCAGTTACTCAAGGAGACTGCTTGTTTCGCCCTTTTTTAGCAGAGTTTGGCTGCCTTCTGGAAAGTCTGCTCTTGGGTGAGAGTCCTATATCCTGTGCTTATAAGACATTTGAGATACCCCAGGTTAAGCAAAAAATACCTCTGCAGGGAAGTGTGGAGAGTTTTTTTAACTTCTTCCTTTCAAATACAGGACAGAATACATTTAAGACTTGTCACAGCCATCCCTAGAGAGGGCAAGAAGTTTAATTGCATTTGTTTTGTGGTCTTCCGTTTAATGTGCACTCCACTCACTGGCTGAAAGGAACAAATATTTATGGAACTCTACATATTACTGTCAATATTATTATGAAAAGAAGAAAAATGCATGCTGATTAAAGTAACTGAGGAGTTTGACCAAAGTAAGTCCCGGAAAGATTAATTAGTGGCAAGGCAATGCATTCATAGGTGTGCAGTAATCTGCATGTGCTAACAACAGATCTACTTGGCTCAGCTGTTCTTCTCTATGTATGGTATACTTTCTCTTAGTCCATGGTTGTGTTCCTTCAACATCACAGAATCTATGAGTGCATACAGTGAGGCTCTGGAAAGGGAGGAAACTATGTAAAAGCAAGTCCTCTTATATGGAAGATACATATTTTAAGTTTTATTGTAAAAATAAATCTATGATTTGAACATAAAGGAAATGTTTAACATACAGTACTCCACCTCCAGTAAAGTTTTGGCCATGCTTTCTATTTCTGCTCCATTCGTAACTGCATTGCATCAGTCTTCTGTGATTCAGTCCAATGCCCAGTCTGGTTTTACTGCAGTAACAAGCTCTGTCACTAGCTACTCCATTCTTGCTGCTGATTTGCCAGTGTCCAGGTCCTAACGCGTTTTTCTGTTTGATTGAAGAGGCTGCAAGCAGCAACTACTTTCTGGCTCTTTATTGTTGCCCTAGATCCTGTGGAGAGTACATAGTGAGAGTGTGAATCAAGCCTTCTCCTTCTAATTGCAGTTATTTGTATATATTTGTATATGCATTGAGTATATATCACATGTATCTTGTGTAATACTGTGTGCATAATACTTCCTGTGTGGATATTGACTTCTGAGCCCTTGATAGGCATTTTCCACATATTTTCACCATTTTCTGGATTTTTTATTGTGCTAGATTCATTGATCCAGTTTATGTAATTTTGGGAGACATGTAACCATCTAAATCCTACAGATAATTCAAATTCCCCTTTCTCCTGCAGAAGCTTTCCTAATGCAAAACTCTTTTTTAAAAATAGAACACCCCAAAGAGTTCCCCAGTAATAGCTAGTATATTTTCCTGCCAGAGTCAGAAGGAAATCTAGAGAAAACTAGTCACTTATTTCTGCGCAATTTGCCTTCCGCTTGCTACTTGCCTGTAAGAACATGCTCACTGATTTTTACCAAGGCTCCGTATGCATGTTAGCAGAATGAAAGCTGTATCTTATTTAAATTAGTGAATAAGATGAATGAGTACAGTATCTCCAAAACAGGCAGTGGGAAGGGGAAAGTTAGGCAATATTCACATATTAATTAAAATGAGAGCTCTCCACAGGAAAAAAAAAAAAAAAAAGAAGAGTCAATTGATATTCTGACAGCTGCCCATAAACTCATTTATGAAATGATGGGCATGGGAGGCACCACGGGAAGCACAGTTCTTACTGGAGACAAAGTCATGCACTTGATACACATTCTGTTAAAGGAAGCAGCCTGGATACTGCAATTTATTCTTGTAGTGCTTGATAGAAAAGAAATCTTAAATCCCATCTGGAGAATTCATGGGACTTCTTTGCTCTTTAGATTCGCTTTATAGTTCTTCAGAGTCTCACTTGGGAAACATTAGCATCAGTAATAACTATAGTATTTAGCACTTACTGTAATGTGTTTCATTTGCAGATCTCAGAGTTTTGGAAGGTGAGTGCAGAATTATAATCCCCATTTCAGAGAAAATGAACAGAAACCAGAAAGGTTTGGTGATACGGCCAAGGTGACACAGTGAGGTGAGATGGTAGCAGAGTAATATCAGGTCCTTCTGACATCAAATACCTTTGGGGGCAAAAGGAATGATTTAGCTCCGTATTTTGCCATACTTCAATACCAGCAGAAACTGGAACGTACAGTCCAAGCGAGCACATCAGCAAGAAACAATTAACAGTATTGTTCCCTTCTCAATCTGAAAACCAAGTACAGGCCTTTTTTTTTAGTACAAATGAGCACACTGTTGGGTAACCATGCCATTTCAAGTCAGGTAACTAACCTAAGAGCATAAGCTAAATGTCCAGGCTGTCCATGCTGATGGAGGCATCAGAAAGCCTTTCAGAAAACTTGTGATAGAAACCTATCTGTCTCTCTAGCCTGACTCAAACAACTAAATCAGAGGCATGAAGTCAGACGATGTGAGTAGTCTCTGGTATATACAGTTCTACAACCAATGAGAAGTCATTTTAGAAACATGTATCCCATTAAGATCTTTGAAAAGTAAATGTTTTATCTACATTTGTGGATGTGGGCACCCTTGGCGTGTGCAGCTGCTTCTCTGGGTCTTAAACTACCACAGTGGTTGAGTGAGATTCAGCAACTAATAAGTGTGGCAACATTATAATTAGTGGGGATAAATTTGAAAAATTGAATTGTGCAACCTCCAGTGCTGTGAAGACAAAAGTGTCGTAAATGAAGGATGCAGTGGTAGTAGCAATATATCTTAAATGGGAGCAAATATTATTCACTAAGTCTGTAAAGGAAAAAAAATATCTCAAGACAACACAGAAGGGTATTCATTTGTGCCAGCTTTTCATTTGAGTGGTTGTCTGTCTCTTGGCAACCTGCTGTCTAATAATTTATTTGCATGTCCATGGGGCATTTGGTTGGAGGAGAGACATATGTTAGTACAAGAGTAGATCTTGTATCAATGCTTGATGCCTGTGACATGGAAAGTAGACTCTCAAAGGGTCTTGTACACTGGTGTTATCTAACCAGTCATGGAATTCAGACTGGTTGTCCTTACTTCTATCTACTGGGTCTCAGAGCTGGGATTGACATTACAGGAGCATTTCTCAAATTTATTTTTAGGGAAATTACTAGATGGCATTTGTTGTTGCTTTAATTGCTGCAGGAATGCTGTGTAGGTAATATGAAATCCGAATTTAAATAAGCAAAAGTCTATATTCAGAAATGAGCCACACTGTGGAGAAATTTGAGAAATGCAAACACTGTGGAATTTCCATCAACCAGAGTAAGTCATGGAAGTGATGAGTAAGGAGAAATCCCCCAAAATAAATTGTTGTTCACTACATCTAAAGAGTCACCTATCTCCAGCAGAGGTATTTAGTGACTTGGCCAAAGCTTGGCTGTTGGACAGTCTGCACTGGTGCACAGGGATCGGTCCCTGGTTTAGCCACGCTGCAGTTCGGATCCCCAATGTGCTGTACGTGGTAGATGAAAGATTCCCTGGTCTGCTTCCAGGGAAGGTAGGGAAGCAGGGTGGTGGGAGAGCACCTAGCGACAGTGACAGCCATGCAGGGACCTCTGATTCGGATACATGCAGGAGAGTTTTCGAAGCTGACAGGGAACTACTCTTTAAGAGTGCATCAGTCACTTGAGCACACATGGGACAGGAGACGAGGCACCAAGATTTCCAATGCTAAGTCGCTTTGTGCCCAGGTGGGAGGGAAAAGACGTTATACCATTCCCACTTTTGTTCTGTATCCCAAATGGCAAGGAGGAAGTGACTGTTGTGACTGCATAGTCGGTATAGCGTGGTCCCAAACATAACTCTGGTCTGGACCAGAGCCCACCATTTAGAAAAACATCTCGTCCTGATTAAAACATTCCTGTGGTGGATTTGCCACCCGCATTCTTGGTACATGGTTCCAGTAATTAATTACTGTGACTGCAAAAAATGCCTGCCTTATTTCTAGACTGAAGCCTGTATGCAAGCGCAAGGTCTGTATCTGAGAGCAGGCACATAAGAATGCCATCTGGGCAGTACTTGCTCTGCTCCCTTTCATATTCAGCTCTACCTTTTCTGCAGCATCTTCTGTTTCTAGGTTTTGTTAGCTGACCTGAAGGAAGCTCACAGCATCAGTGCACATGATTATCCCCTGATATTGAAAGTTATGGGAGGTGTCAAGAAAAATAAATGTTTGTCCTGTTGAGTGCATACCATGTTTGGAAATACAGTCCTAATCTCCTGATCTTTAACTTCTAGCCCATGATTCCTCCCTCTTACACTTGATACTATCTTAATACTTTTTGCTGTCCTTAACATTTTATAACAATGCATTATGCACTCAGTGCAATACATGCCAGTAAGAATGACAATGAGCTCACAGCCCGCACTGTAGGAATCCCTGCAGCCCACGTGTCACTGCACCTGCATCCCTTATTTTCATTTGGCCTTCCAGGCGCACAGTAGCGGTAAGATTAGGGAAATGAAAAGGAAGCAAAGACAGCTTTGCACATACACCTCTGATGTATGTGGGCTGAGGACCTCTGTGTCTAATAAGCAGAGGATCAGCGTTATTTAAAATCATGGCAAGCTATGCAGCAGAAGGACACCAGAAGGGAAATGTCACATGTAAACTCAGGTGGAAATCATGAGGCATAGTTTAGACATATCCTAGTTTGGTTAAGGCAATGTACCTCTGAATACATGATGAGGGTTGTTCATCCCTATAGATGGGGAGAGACACAGAGCTGTGATGACACCAACAACTAGCAGTTCTGCTAGTGTTAGAATTTCCTTATATTGGAGCAGTTTAGGAAAGGACACAGGAAATCTCATTCAAAATAGTCTGATCGTCATTCTGACCCTGAAGGACAGGGGATAACTTAGAAATTGTGATTGCGTTAGTCTCATTGTTTTCAATACATCAGACAGTCAAATATATTTGCCATTGATATGACTGGGGAAAGCATTTGGCCCATAACTTTAATTAACGATTCAATGTTCTAAATATTCAGATATAAAACAAAAACAGAAAGAAGAATTGTCCTCTGATGATCTTTGTTATTTCATACTTCCTTATACCTTTCATTCTGTATTTTTAATTCATATGATGAAGTTTTCAGACAGAAGTGGATATCATGTGTAAGCTGAGTTCTTTGTTTTTGTTTTTCTTTTGCCTATCACTGGCTGCATGTTCTCTGTTGATGTCTTGTTCCTGGTACTTGACACTGACCATCTTGTCTGTGAAAGGAAGCACTCCAGCTGACTTGCCTGATAAGAAGAAAGGGAAGTTTGCTTGGTTTAGTCACTCCACAGAAACCCATGGTAATGTTCCACTGCACTCTGTGTCCACACTGTGTGTAACTGTGTGTGTTTTATTTATCTGTATACCTACCTACAATGATGTATCTTTGTATATTCATGCATGCGCATGCCTTGCTTTTTCTGTTGCTTGTGCAGTGTCCTCTTCATGCACTCAAGATAATAAGCTCTTCCGTAAATCAGTTTCTTGCTAATGTCTTCAGAATTGTTTTCCATTTGCAAACAAGCTCAAATATGTTGTGAAAGTGCTTTACCTCATCTTTGAAAATGACTTGCCAAATACAATTTTTTCTCCTAAAGGGCTTAGACAGGAAATGTTAATCATAAATATGGGTCTTTTTCTTATCTTGTTCTTTCTTATGCATCAAAATATGAGTTTAGTTGATTTCATAATTTGTTTTTGCAAACAGATAATACAATTAAAACATCTACTCTTTGTAAAGCAACACCAGCGTTAGAGTATTTCATGGGTGTGCAGAGAGCACAAGGGAGTCCATTACTTCATATGGCCCTAACATAGTACAAGAACTTCTGATTTCTGAAGAGACACTTTACCAACTCTTACATTGTTGGGAATAGATAAAGGAAATATAGTACGTTTTGGAGAACTAGTTGTACAGTGATGTTTCCAACACAACCTCTTTGGAAGGATCTTGATATCTTTCTAGCTTTTAAAAGAAGACGACTTGATCACAAGGCCCATTAGACTCCTGTCCAGTTGAACTGCGGAGCCTGTTTATTCTCCATTGTTTCTTTTGGCTCCAGAGACACACAAATAGATATGCTCATATAATGTATTCTGAGAAGCTATTAAAAATGTCTCCAACAGCTAATAGTACATGCTGTCAAGTCTCATCTGAGATATATAGCCAGTGGCTATTGCATGTCTTGCTCTGAAGTTCTACTAGGCGTCTGAGAGATCTGTCCAACTCTTCTGTTGTTCAGGTTGAAGGAGATTTTATTTTATTTTATTTTATTTTATTTTATTTTAATTTAATTTTTGTGTATATTTGAAAAGGAGCGGGGAGGGAAAGAGGATACATATACTGGAGTGTGATCCTTGTCCTTCTCTGTTTGAATGGTTTTATATTGAAGAGTTGTTACAGCTCACCACGTAAAGTATAGGAAACCTGGGAACAACTGGTGGAAAGGGAGTTGGGGGGTGTGGGTGGAGGGCTGTGTAATATATATAAGAGCAAATATTCAGGGTTTGATAACACATGATTTTTGACATCTTTTTGAATTCAGAGGAGACAGGTCCAGGCTTAAGGTTGCTTTCATTTGTTGGCTTATTTCCTGACATTTCTGTAAAAGCCTAGGAGACTCTTCTCAGTTCTTAGTTGATGGGTATCTAACCAAAACCTCCGCAATGCGTCTTTTGTTATTCATTTTCTAAGTGTAAGGTTGAAGTATATTAATGGGTAGTATGTGGCATATGAGCAACTAGTATTAGTTATGTGGTATCTGCATTCAGGATAAACAGAAGACTTGTCTGAATACCTGTAATATGGTACTTTTTATTTGCACTCCACTTATCACAAGAGAGGCTGGGGAGGGTAGTGAGTGAGAATCTGACTGGTACAAGTAAAGTTTAAGAGTTCCACTGAGTCAAACAAAAGCTTCTTTATTGGTTTTGCCAAGTTCTCTAATTTTCAATGATTCTTATTTTCCAAATTTTCAGGAACTGACTCTCAAAGAAAGAGAGCAGCTGCTTCCTCCCCTTTCCTTAGCCTTTGGGTAACCTGCGTAAGTTCTTAAGCTCCACCTGTCCAGCCCGTCCTGGGCAGGGAGACAGCAGACTTGCTCAGCAAAGTGCTTATTACTCAAGAACTGAGTATCTGAGCAGCTGAGTATCTTTTGATTAAGCCAGTTCCTTCATTGCCACGTGTGACTAATAGGTGTTTGAGTTCTAATGGCCAACCCTTTCTTTTCTCCCTTCCACTCTTACAGTGAGCATGCCCACCAGTGAGACCGAGTCCGTGAACACAGACAACGTCCCAGGAGCAGATATGGAAGGCGAAAACTGCGGTGCTAGGCTAGCGTGAGTACATATACACAGGGATTTGTGTGGAGGGGCTGAGTTGAGCTGGGAGGGTTAATATCAGGGCAAATCTCAGGCTTTTTTAAGAGGGAGAAAGCTATACAATGGGAGAAAGGGAAGAGTGCAGAAGATCTACTGATCCTGGTTCTTTATCTTAATTGCAATGTAAACTCACTCTGGATCTTAGTGGAGAGACTCTGGGGTTACACTGATAAAAATAAATCATAGAATTCTCAGAATAAGCAGAGCTGGTTTTGCATAATAGCTAAAAGAATAACTGATGGAAAACAGTGTTCTTATGTAAAAAAAAATCCTCTGTAGTGGTGGATAATCAAATCAAGCATATGTAGACCAAAGAGTAGAAATAACTGTTCTATTTTAATTTCTCCAGTGATTCTTGCACATTTAACAGAATTTTGTAATAGAAAAATATGATAAGTCCCACCCTGCAGCCCAAATTACCCCTTTCAAGTTTGAACACACCACTGTAGTGACAGAGAAATATGCTAGTTAGAAGGGGAGTAAGGCTTCATTGTGATTGCACCATTGTATGCATTGGGCACACAAAAATGTGTGAAGCAAAACTTACGGAAGCATTTGTACTTTATGGCATGTTTTTTAGTAGCACAGAGAAAAGTGATAGGCAGAGGAGTCCTATTCTCTTTTGCATGACTTAAGACTGGACCTTATGCTTTGGGAGAATGTGTTAAGCCCTCCAGATTTCCCTGGAAGATGGACTAAGCACATCGCTGTTATTGCTTGCATGATATTGGAGTACTTTGAGGAACTGTTTTGTCCCAGGGACATACCTGGAGCTCTTCAGCGCTGCTCAGTTGTTGATCATATGTACCTAAAACATGTCTTCAGTCAAAGCTGTGGTCCTGTTCACTCAGCGTTCAAGTCCTGGCAGTGGCAATAGGGCAAGTCAGTGAGCCCAGGCATTTCCTTTTCATTTCCTGGGCAGTTCCCCTTTAATGGTCCCCAAGTTCTTTCTATTAATTAGAGATGCCTCTTCTGCCTCTTTGTTTTAGTAGACATGTTTCTTGTCCACGGATTTGTCTGATTTCTGCTGTCAGCCCTTACAACCTTCCTTGGAAACAAGTTTCCAAAGTTCACTACCTGCTGTGTAGGAAGGTATTTCCTTGTATCTGTTTCAAGGTGATCTGAAAGCCCTCTTCTTCTAATGCTGTGAGTTTTGGTGAAAAACAGTTCTGCATTCAGCTTATACATCACTTTCATGACTTTGTAAGCCTTGATTGTATCTCCTCAACACACCCCTTGGCCTCGTCCTCTACAAACTGAAGAAGAGAATGAGATCTTACCTAGATTAAAAGATATATATGGAATATTTGGTAAATTCAGTCTACTCTGCTGCAAGTATCAGCTTATGAACCCCCTGAGAAATTATTTATGATAGCTCTCCTTCACCTGCCAGTTGTTGTTTACCAGCTGAGTCTGGCATTATAGTTTAAATGATGAACTCTTTTCTGAAGGAACCAGGATAGGCCTATTCCCAGCACTAATGCAGTTGTAGCCCTCCTCTTAGGACCCCGTCAGGTTGCATGTGCTCTTGTGGCATTACGGGAAACAGCAGCTGGATATGTGACCACTCCTGTAAGCTGGATCCAATTTGGAGAACCATGTCTATTCTTCAGTTACACTGCCAACACAATGGATTCCCTGGTGCTGCACAGTGCCAACAACCATTACTGTAAAATTGCATATATTTTAATATTACAGCTTACATTC
Organism: Crypturellus tataupa; assembly: GCA_034781795.1. Lineage (NCBI taxonomy): Eukaryota > Metazoa > Chordata > Aves > Tinamiformes > Tinamidae > Crypturellus > Crypturellus tataupa. Next base: position 400,117 of record JAWLRI010000083.1, read on the forward strand.
ACTTAATGTCCTTACTTCCAAAGGATCCTAATGCACTTAATGGACTTTATATGCAGGATTTGCTTTCACAGTGTTAGAGTTCAACCACCTTCACAGTTAGATGTGATAGGTGTTTAAAAACACAAATAGAAAAGGCACTAATGTATGAGGAGTTGTATGAGGGATTGCTTGTTTTGTACTGAGACTACATGGGGAATTTTGGCAAGTAGAACTAATTCTAGTTGGAATGTAGCCATGAGAATTGAAGTTAAACCCAACTCTAAACATAGTCTATTTTAAGTAAAATCTGTTCTAAGCCACGATTAACGCGTCCACAAGAGAATGACAGTACTGTGGTCTGACACAGTGATCACTATACCCATGTACCTTGCTACCCTATATTTCACCAGAGCAGTACGTGTAAGGTTCAGAGAGATAGACAATTTCCTTGCCTCTTGCCACTTCACTCAAAAATAGGTAGCGTATAGCACGGAGTTGGAGTCTGTTATTGAGAAGGGTTTTTTTACTCTTTTCACAAGGACAATCTGCATTCTCAAGGCCCCGCTGAGATTGCTTTTCATCTCAGAAAGATGGATGGGCGTCTTCCAAACAGGAAAATGAATGGCTGTATCGTTGTATTTGAATGTCTGGACTTCGACACAAATTTTGCCCATGGTTCCTGCTTTTATAAAGTGTCTGCTTCAAATCTGTGGAGCTGAAATTTCCTCAAGGAAGCATAAATTTGAATCTGCCCTGAATTTTAATGGCTTAGACTCTTCTGGTTTGTTTTGTTTACCATATCAAACTCAGACAGAAAAATCAGGAAGAACTTGCCTTTCTCTGAAAGTATTAAGTCTTCATCTCCCTACTGAGTCTTCTGTTAAACATCCTATAGGCCGAAGTTCTTCCTGGAACATATAAAGTGAGTGTTTCAGAACTGCATTGAATGATGCAGAACTGCATCAGAATTGGCCCAGTAATTTCAGCATTGCTGAAGGAGAGGAGTGATTCTTGTGTGAAGTTGCCTGAACTTTTCAAATAATTTCCTTATCTAATGTTGGTGACTTTCAGTGAACATTAAGAATTGTAGTCAAGCTATCCTGATTTACTCCAGCTAAAGATTAGGCCCAGACTTTTGAGCAGTCATCTGCCCTCTAGATTTTGTTTTTGCAGTTGAAATAACCAGACAAGTTTTTGTTGGATTGATGAGCTTCATGTATTTTAGATGAATTTTTATTTTTATCAGCCTGATAAAATCGCCTAGTGCCTCTGAGTCTCCATTTTCTTGCTATAAATGCATTTTTTTCCAGAGAGCATAGACTGCACTGGGCAAGCTGCAACTAGACATGACTGACGCAACAGGGAGATTTCAAGTCAAAGTCAGATATATTTATTTATTTAGCGACATCAGACTGGAAAAGTTTTTAACCCCCATCATGGAGCAGGCTGACCTTGCCATCAGAATGTGCACATGATAAAAGCAGAAAATGACCAGGCATCTAAAAGAAGAAAGATTTATATTGAAGATAAATTAGAATTACTGGCAGTTCTTTCCATTCTTACACAAAGAGCTTTGAAAGGGTCTGGGAATGACAGAAAGATCTGCTTGAGAAACCAAGCTCAAGCGTTTCTTTTGGAACTGGAAATATTCTCTGACAGCCTTTCTCAGCTCTCTTAGACACATATGCTATGTGAGATCAGGAGAGTACCTCTTGAACACAAACTATCACCTGCTGATGAATTGTCTCCAAAGAAGCTTTTACTTCTATAGTATCTACACTATAGAAACTGCCTTCATCAGCTGTACTGTCTGGAGCAATGCCAGTCTTCAAACCAGCAGAAGGAGTTTCAGGAGGAATCTAAAAGGGCTTCTCTATTTGCTTACTACATAAATCCAGTTTCTTAGAACTAAAACAACAACAACAGAAAATCATGTTCATCTCTGATACAATGCTGCTGCTACTTGGCCAGCTGCAGCAGACATTAGTTCCTTTCCTAAGACCAGAACTAGCTTTACCAGGCTTTAGGGATACTGTGCATTTGGAAAGGGGTTTGTCAAGTTGTGCAGGAGACTGAAAAGCATCTTACATCTTCCCCACTGTATCATCCCTGTCATGATGTTACCTTATGCACTGACATCTGCCCTAGACGAGAAATGCAACAGCTTTTATCCTCAAGGACAACATTTGTAAGTGGACCTTTAACTTCTTATGTGTCACAGCTTTAAACCTATGTTGTCACTGAAATAAGGAAATATGTTTCCCCTACAGTATATATCAGTACAATAAACCCAGACCTAGGAGTAATGGATTTCTTTACAGAATAGCATTACGCACCTGGGTATAAGGAAGTCCTTATACCCAGGACTTTCCAATAAAGAAAGACTTCCCAATTACTTTGAGCTTCTGTGGTTACTACTCTGCAGGTCTTAGATTACTGAGGACAAGTTGTTGCTTATAATCGATAGAAGTCTATTCAGTGCAGACTGCCATTGTTTGTAATCTTCCAGTACAACCATATTTTCTGTATTTTCTGATACAACCATACAGATCAGAAGTGCCACAATAGGACTTGTCTTTATGCATTTGTATTAGCTAAAGAAAGACATTTGTGGAAACCGATGTTCCATGGAGGCACATTAGAAAACTGAAGCACTTGTGCTATACAGGAAAGAGAGCTTAGAATGATCTGCTTTCACTGAAACAATAGGCCATTTAGCATTTTCACCTTGGCCAGGATTTCCATACATTTGGGGGACAGTTCAATTACATTTTCACCAAATAGGGTTAAAATGATAAAGCACTTCCAACTGGAAACACAGTGTCCTGAACATCCTATGAACAATAAAAGCTTTCCCTGGCAGCTGAACCATCAGTGATTTTCCCTTGTTGTTTTTCTGACTGGCAAAGTAATTCCTATGCAGCTCTTGCAACAATCAGCATGGGAGCTGGTGGTAAGGAGGAAGAGTCAGTTTGCTTGCATGTTTGTCATTTGCTACTCTTGCTGCTGATTTTTTACTGATGAGAAGATAGTGTCCCTCTGTGAAGACCAAAGTCTCCATCACATTGGGAGCAATGCAAGAAATCTCTGCTAAAAGCTCTGAAACTGCTGCTGACTTCAGCAGGAAAGCACACAGGATGAGCCCCTGTGTGTTTGCCTCAGCTATTGCTCTTCCTTTGATTGTAGGCATATTGTTTTTGATATTCACCGTCAGCCCTAGATGTGTGCCTAAAGGACAGTAGTATGCCCTTATGGAGGAGGAGTTTTCTTTCCACCTCAAATTCTGAGAGACCTTAGCTGTGACTTGACACAGGGAGAGCAGGATTATCCACTAGGTTCTGGAGTGTTGTGTTTTTGTTGGATAACAAGTCACCTCAATTTTTAGCAAGACATATCCAGTTCTCTTAGAGTGGTTTTCTAGATTCTGACTGCTGCTGGTCAGCAACCACATCTCTCTCAACCTGCTTCACTCCATGCAATCAACATGCTCTTCAGTGTGCACCCCTATGCAACTGCCCTGCGTTAACTGCATTATACATGGGATAACAGGTGCTTCACTGTGACTTTCAGAGATATATCTGAGAGAAGACTTTAGCCCTAACACTTAATTAGGCTTTGAGATTACCAGGACTAAAGCATGCGTTTCTAGAAGTGTCATGTCACTATATGTTCTTGCCCCATGAATGTGTGGAAAAGGACCGTAGGTGACCATGTTTTTTTACACAGATTCCAGCATCCTGGCTAGAAGTGATGAAATTCTTCTCTCTCTCCCTCCACCAGCAGAGAGACAGAGAGGGGAAAAAGTGTTTTCCGAAGATTTGTGCATCTTGACCAGTAACAGCAGGAATGCACTATATTGCACCAAAGCAGAATCAATATCGCAACAGGATTCTGTTCTCACAGTTCTAAAATCTCTGACGAGCACAATGCGGCTCTTTGGATGTGACATTGTATCTCTAAAGTTGCTATAATTTAGAAGCATTGTAAGAGAATTTTCTGGGTCAGGGCTTTTCTGAGAGCTTTTAGTAGTACCCAAAGGATTTTGTAAGTTTTCATGACCAGTCTGCCAAATAATTGCACGGTCACGTAGTAATATCAGTATCTAGAAAACAGCTGTAACATCGCTTTTATATGATGTTTGGAGACCTACAATATTCTTCCTGAGTTCTTATTTGTTGTGTGTATAATTACAAAAAAAATCTCAATCTCTGATACCAAAGGTTGGCACAACCTTCGCAAGTACCTGATTTCTCTTTTCTAGTTTACATCATGACTGGAAAAATGAGGACTTTATCTGAAAGAATAAGGGATAACTCACCATATATGAATTATGCTAATTATCCTGAGTTTATACTGATAAAATCTTTAAATTTCGTTGTCCTGTCTGTATTTGTTGCATAGCTAAGTAAGATTAGAAGTCTAGAGAATTGAAAAGATAACAAATTGAATAGTAAAAGACTGTTTTTTTTTCTAAAAGATAACTTGAATTATGTGGTTCCTATGATAAAAGCTCTTAGTAGCGTTCTGAAATGGATTTTTTATGGATTCTAATACCATAATTTTAAAATGCAGTTTCTCAAGACATTCCAGACCTGTACACAACAACTGGGGAAGCTCTCTTCCTCACAGTGACATAAAGTTCCCAGGATTCAAGGGTTGCAGCAGATCAGTAGTTAAACTCATCAATATAAAAACTGGTCCACACTGAATCCTAGGCAAGTGCAAATTTGGAGTGTCAAGAAGCTACAGCAAGGTCCCAAATCCATACTTTTTGCCATTTGCTTCTAGCAACAGCATAAGAACATGTTTGTATATTACATAGTGGGTTCAGAGGACAGAAGATTCTTGATACTAAGGGTCATTTGAAAAATGTGCTTCAGATTAGAACATAATGTTTGCAGAAACAACTATTGTACAATTCATGTTTCCAAAATTCCTTTTCACTCTTGGATTCTACCTCTAAATATAAATCTCTTCCTCCTTCCTTGTCCTGTTCTCTCTAAATATAGCACGCCCACATGTGATAAAGCCTTCTGCCTTAGCAGTAAGACAGGAGAAGCGGGGCGGGGGGGCTTATTAGCCAACCTGTCGGCGCAGTGAAGGCACTTGGCTGCAGCTCATAATGCTCCAAAGTTATAATTATGACATACATATTGAACACTACACCTGCCTCATCTCTTTTGCTAAAGTAAATAAATAGGTTTCCTTAAATGCCACACAGCTCCCTATACTGGAAAACCTTCAGCCCTTGAGGTCATCAGAAGGCTTCATACTCCCCATCCTCTGCCTTCCAACATATGGGTCATGACATTTTCTCTTTCTCTCTCTCTCCGTCTTCTCTCTCTTCTAACCCTCTCCTATGAATGCCCTCACTATCTCCTTTCCAATCCCCACCTTTTGTTTTCATCCTGTATTTAAACTCTTCTCTTTCTCCTGGATTTGTCTGATGCTTCTTTACCAATACCCGTAGATGTGATCTATTACAGTTACTAGGTAGGGCTTTTCAAACAAGACTTTTCTTTGGTGAGACTATTGACTGTGGTCTTAACGTAAAGGATGTGCTCTGTAGGCACTTTGCTAGCCATGCTTGTTAAAGCTTGCATTATCTCTGCAACATAATTTAGCATTCTGTTCAGCCGCCGTACTATTTCTTTACTGAAAGAGTCCTTGTGTGTGTCTGTAACCACACTGCTACCTAGTATGTGGCTTAGACTGCTGATGATGATACAGCAAAAAAGATGTATTCACTGTAGAGGCCTCTTTTTTTTTTTTTTTTTTTTTTTTTGGAACATCTACTGGTGAAAAGTTCCTATCAGTAAAATCTCTTCCACATAGAGGAACTGACCCATCACTGATTACTTCTCAGCAGCCGATGTCAACTGATGTCACACAGGGACATGACCACTTTTAACATAGCTACAGAAAGTAGTGTTGGATGTTTTGAGAATTGCATCTCCCATGTCTGCTAACAACAAATCCATTTTTAAGTGGGTAAGGAAGACCTTTGCTGACTGTTGTCAACAATGATCACTTTCTTATTGTAAAAGGGAACCTTAAGAAATACTTGAGCTCAGCAGAAATATCTCATTGATAGTCCCTCCTCAGGTTCTCATTTCTTTTGTTACTGCTGGTGGATTTTGCAGCCTTCTAAATCACCCTAGATTCATGGCTTTGCAGCCACATATCTTTATGTCTTTCTATGAACCAATGCATACATACTAAGAGACAGCTAAAGGGTACAAAATTCCTGTAGTTTGTACTTCAAGCAGTGTAATGTAGTGCTTAGGGAGATGGAGTCTGACTCCCACTTTGCCTTTGACTTCACATACAAGGCAAATGACTTTAGGTAAATGAATTTGGTTGCATGGAATTAGTTATTTAGCCATACATAGCAGGAGCAGGGCTCAGTATTCAGGAATGCTTAACACCAGAATTCCATTGATAGCCTCAGAATCCACAGTTGTTCAGCCCCATTTGAATCCAAAACATTTTACATAGATAACAACAAATAATGAATGTTAGAATATAAGTTTGAAAATATCCACCTTATAGTCTTTTTGCTTGAATTGCTGGAGAAAAAAAAAAAAAAAGACATTATTTTCCCCATAATAGCATAATGTGTTTATATATCCTGAAGAGGCAAGTGATGTGTGACAGCGAGAAGTTTGTGTATATAAAGTCATACATATTTTAATGTAAGAACAAAACCCAATGACCAAGAGTCGGGCTTGAAAAACAAATTAGGTAGCAGATACAGATTGCCACTACCTTTAGGACAGGCTTTTATCCAAGAAAAGGGCTATTTCTGTGATGTCCACAGGTGATAGATCCCATCACAGCCTGACTCTTGCTTTTGACTAGTGAAACAACAAAATTTGGATATCAGCGAATCCTAGTCCTTCCCAATGTATAGGGTGACTTACTTACAGGGGATTCAAGAAGAAATCAGCATCTGTTAAAAGTTAATTGTGTTTAATTTTGTTTCTTTTGTTACTGTTCTCATAAAAGCTTGGGAGGGATGGGACAGATTTAGAGATTTTAATGGTAATTGTTATCTTTCAGGCATCGGATCTCCAAATCTAAGTTTAGGTAAGTAAAGCAGATTTTTATGTTCTTCTTCATTTCCACTGTTTTTTTTTTTTTTTTCCCCTTAATTTTTAAAGGCTTTATTTCTGTATCTGTGTGCCAGAAATTATTCATCTCCCTAAAATCAACATTCATTTTTCTCTATTTCACAGTGAAGCAAAGCACAGGGACTCTTGAGAACATTTCACTCAGGAGTATGTATCTAATTGCTACCTAAAAGACTTGAACCATAAAATATAAAAGAAAAAAAGTCTGACTAATCATCCTGTGTCCATTAGCATCAACCCTGTCAGCTCAAGGTTCTTGTTTTCTACGCTCTCTTCCAGTACTCTATTCTGCCTGGTTATAAATCTCTCAACTGATGAGGTTTGCATCATCAAATTACTTGTAGAATGCTTCATTTCACCATATGAGACTTTTCTCGTGGTGTTCGGTTCTCTGTGGACTTAGAGCTGACATGAAGCAGTCCCAGGCTAATCATTCTTATGTGTCTACTGAAAGGACTGAATGACTTTATCGTACTTGCTTGTTGTGGTCACAGTCCATTCCTACCTCTTCAGTAGGAGCCCAGCTGTAACAGAAGTGGAAGTCAACTTTATAAAAAAGTAAATTAACTTTCACAGTAACAGGGACAAGTGAGTAAGTGTCCTTCAGCTTACCTAAGCAACAAACAGTAATGTAAATCTGGGAATCCCTACAATGCATACATACTATAAATATGCATGCATGTACAGAGTTGCATAGGTGATCACATTCCTGTCGTCCATATATTACTGTGTAGGTATAAGCATGAGAAAACACTTGTATTATCACATGGTCACATATATGTACATTAGTGCACAGTATGTGGGATCAATAGTGCAGGGTGTGTGGGATCACAACATGAATGCCTAATTGTTATGAGTATTTTTTAAATGTTGGGAAGACTATTTCTTTTTCCCAGTCCACTGCAAAACACACAACCCTGGCCAAATACTTGGATTTCCTAGACTAGATGCTTTTAAAAATTGCATAGCTAAAAATAACTTGGTTGTTATAAAGGTTGCTGCAAAATTCTTGAGCGGTGTGCAATGTTCGTATTGCCTGGCATTAGTTTATCTAGGTGCTGAACCCTCACCTCAAGCGTGGTCACAATATATCATTGGAAATAATATCAAAGAGAATAGTAGTCTATAGAATTTCTCTCCTCAATTTGCCACTTTGTCTTCTAATGTTCTCTATGTGTCTATGTCTATAGACAAGCGTATACACATGCACACACCACTATATGTATATAATATCTATATAAAACTATTAGATTCATTATAGAGTTGCAAGTGTTGCCTGGAAACTGGTTGCTATGCAAGTTACATTCTGAAGAGTAGGAGGTGTGTAATTAGCTTTAAATATCTTCTATGGTTAGTAATTACCCGCAGAAATCAGTGACACAAGGGGATGTGCTCACAGAAGGCAAACTTTTAAAAGGTCTGTTGATTAGCAAATGGTATCCTGAGTTCTAGGCATGAGGCTGTGATGCTGAGGTTCCCTGAATTTTGCTTTTCTGTTCATAGTTAGCCCTCAGATTTCAGCCTGGTCCTAAAATTTGCTGAATATTGGAAACTTTCCTGAGGTTTTGTTTGACCTCATCTCTCTAAGAGTTTTATGCCAAGGTCCATAATAGACTGTGAACATTTTTTCATTAGCTATCCTCATGCTGGGACAGGTCTCATTTCAGGCCACAAACATTAAATACAAGAAGAATAATGATTTCTGTGAGACCTGGTCTAAAAGACCTCACAGGGTAGTGGTGATGGATGCCTTAATCAGATTAAGACCTTACTTGAAGAGGTTTATTCATCCTTAAATGTTTCATATTGACTTAGGGCTAACTTTATTCCTATAACTAAAGGAAAAATGACCAGAACTGTTGACTCAGATAAAAATTAAGGAATATTTCTCTGGATTAACTTTAAAATTATTCTCTACTAGCCATGGACAATGAATCTAGACTAGAGTTGACAGAGAGATTTGCAATAACCTAAGAAGCCCTTCTGAAAAGTAGTTTTTCTTTTCTAATTTTTCAAGCCGCTATTGGCGTCGATGGAATCGATTCTGCAGAAGAAAATGCCGAGCTGCCGTCAAGTCCAATGTTTTCTACTGGTTGGTGATCTTCCTTGTGTTTCTCAACACTCTTACCATTGCTTCTGAACACTACAACCAGCCAGACTGGCTCACTGAGGTCCAAGGTGAGGAGAGGCTAGTGGTTCTGTTCATTATCATCAGTATCAAGAAAGAGGAATGAGAGAGAAGCTGATGCATTAAGATGGCCACATAGTGAAAAGGAGTATTACACAGCTGCAAATACACTCCTCTGTCTGTGGAGAGACTAAATTCCACCATGAAAAACCTGCCTCCATTAAGAGAGGTTTCTGGGAATGCATAGGTTCCTACTTTGCAACCAAGTCAGAGTTTCAATGAGTGCAGGTGAAAGCAGAAGCTTATACTACATATATATTTGCAGCAGTTGAAATTTAAATTTATGGATGACTTTTGGGAGCCACAGGTCCTCCAAGGGTTCCCCTGAAATAGCAATTAATGATAAATTATAGTTAGCAGAGAGGGGAGGAAGAAAAAAAAATGATTTGTAAAGTTCTTCTCTGTCTGCAGAACAGCTGAATCCTCACTGGAGGTAAGAGCAGCTGAAAAGCCTAATTAAGCAACAGCAGGTATCACAGCAGCTCTTCTGTTCCCACTCTCATCTGCAGATGACAAGTATGAGGGGAGGCTGTGCACAGGAAGGCACATTCCTGCCATGGAGGTTGTGTGGTTGTATAATACATCACAGCCATATATGCAATACATAAGCCTGTAAGCACCTTTGTAAAACATTTCTGAGAATGAGGTGGCCACACTGTGAAGGTCATTCTTTGACCCAAGCTTAGTTGAGGTTGCTCTTTCAGATTGCTCCCAGAAGGAGTTTCTCATAGGCAAGGATTGATGGTTAGCTATGATGCTTTCCTGTCTAAGTTTCATTAATGTGTTTCTGTTTCCTTTTCATGAGACACTGCCAATAAGGTGCTGCTAGCTCTTTTCACGGCAGAGATGCTGCTGAAGATGTATAGCCTTGGTCTCCAGGCCTATTTTGTGTCCCTCTTCAACCGTTTTGACTGTTTCATTGTGTGTGGAGGAATCCTGGAAACAATTCTGGTTGAGACAAAGATCATGTCACCGCTGGGCATTTCAGTGTTGAGATGTGTTCGACTCCTAAGAATATTTAAAATCACAAGGTACTTTTTTGCTTCTTGGAGGGTATCTTTGGAAATGAAGGAGGGTTACTTCTAAATGCACAACACATGGTAGAAGACGCATGCCTGTCTTTTCACTTTTTCTACCATAAACTGGGTAGTGAGAGTACTAGGTTTATGGTCCCCATTTTCTGAAGACTGATGCAGGAGGGGAAGGGTTGCATGACTGTGATGTAGGTGGTAAGGACTGGGGCAAAATCTGGCAAAGCAGGTTGGGGACACTTTAAAACAAGCAGATTGATTTAACTGAAATTTGTGGGGATAGAAGAGCTGAACTTAGAATTTAGGGGTTGCCTACAAAAGAAAAACTGAAAAATAAAAGAGCAGATAGCCGTGTCATCTTTTATATGTCCTTATGGTGATAGAGAGGTGCTTGGAAGACTGTTCTGAGCAAAAACATTTGACTGAAGAGCCTATGTCAACTTCAGGAGGTTCAATAGTGTCCTGAGAGGTAGATAGTCTCAACACCAGCAGCTATAGGTAAAACATTTTTTCCAGTCAGTCTTCTCCTTCAAAGGAGTAGTGTGTCAGGAGTGGTTCTGGGAAGAAGCCAGACATTTCCAGTGTCCAGTTTGCCCTCTTTTTCCTTTTCCTTGTATGTATATGCTCTGCACAGGTGTGCCCATTATATAAGAGCTGTTTCCTGCAATTAGGCACCTCCAAAACACTAGCTGGATTTCGCAGGGATTTTCAGCTTGAGGGTTAATCATACGGGGTTAGTTTCTGACTTGCCCAAATGGAAGCTCTTGGAACAAAAATACCAAGATGGTCCCCAGTGCAGCACAAGGCTGGCCTTTTCCCACATGGGTGCCAGTAAGCATTCTATAAAAAGCTCGATTAAGGTGGTGAAAGAGTGAATCTTCTGCAACCTCAGTTATGAAAGTGTCCCTGGAATCACTTTAAACTCCCCTCAAAAGAAATTTCATACAAACTCAGCATAAAAAACACTAAGCATAAGAAGAGCATAAACAGAACTAGAAGACTGTCAAGATGGCAGAGTTTTGAGGCAGAAAAAAAACCCAAGCAAACAAACAAAAAAACCCAGCAGACTTGGATTCTAAAACACGTAAGATTTACACTTACAGCTTCTGAATTCTTTGTTAGGACTGATGACTTTCAAGGTCAAGTGGCAGACAGAAAATCAGTCTAAAATCTAAGACAGTGGCTAAATCAGGCTTACAAATATCAAAAGAAATAAAAGTGGTTTAGGTAGAAGAGTGATCATAGGAGAGGGAAAAATGTTCCAGCTAACTAGAGTTTCCAGCAAGAAAGGCATCTTTACCCTTTTAGAAATAGTGAGAAGTTTTGGTCTGGTGGCTGTGGTTTTTGGATCTTTGGGTCCAAAAGTTATCATCAGTGAGTTCCAGGCTTGGTTCCTGGGGAAACCAGTAGCTGTTTCAGGCATTAAGTGATCAGGTACAGCAGGGCATCACACCAACAGCTCTAAAACATAACAATTACCTCAGCATCCTGAAGAGGTGGTTGTTTTTTGAGCACTTTTCTCTACTTCTACTCAAAGTATATAATCTACTTATAAGAATTCTCTAATTAAATGGCAAATACTAAGACGATATCACTCATACTTTAGGAAGATTTAGATATTGGTATATTCATATATTACAAAAGCTTCTGACAGTGATTGAATGTAGGAACCAACCAGCCATAGGACTAGTTACATTTATCTTCATCCTGCAGTGGAACTAAAATACAGTTCTACATGGCAGTAAATGTTATCTGAAGTGCATGTCCTGTAATTTGTACAAATGTCTATGTGTAAAGCACAGTGAGAGCTCAGGAATAATGAATAATGTATTAATCTGTTTTTGCCTCCTTTCCTGTTCCTAAAATATTGGCAAGTAGGTTGCAGTAGTCTCAGATTTATCTGTTTTTTTAATTTTCTTCATGATTTTTCCCCTCTGTTGGTGAAGTTCACTCTCATGAGGAAGGCCCAAATCAGAAAGCAGTACTTTAGGCCCACTCATGTCTGACTGCAAGAGAGAATGTTCTAACATTAATGCTTAACTTTTATTTCCAAGGTTCTGTGTTAAAATACATTTTTTCTTTATTCACTCAGCTGTAAACACAGTGGTAATTTAGTGATACTGACATTATCAGTGCTGGTAGACTATGTCACCTTAGTGCAATGATGGTACAGAAAGATATATTCCTGGAAAGGTGAGAGGAATAGGATGCATGACAGTATAATGGTTTATGCCAAATATATATTCACAAGCAGTAACATATTGACATACAATGGAGATGGAAATGGCACAAATCAGGGAAATTACTCTAGTGGGTATATATCAGTACATAGCCTAGTGTTTATATTTTTGTGTAGATTTTCCATGGTGAGTATCAAACACAAACAAATTTTGGGTGCGTTAAGCAGATGATACACTTCTAGGAGAAGCATGAATACAGCTCCATAGTACAACAGAAGCAAATAAAGATACCATCAGATGAACAACATATCATTTTAGAAAAACACAGTCAGAATTTCAAGAATATTTCCTTCAAGATTATAAGTACTATTCAGAAATATTTTCTCCTGTGCATTAGACAAGCTGTCAAAATAATTTATTTATTTTATTGTCTTTAATTTTTACAGTGCTGTCCAGAAAATCTTCCTTTGCTAAGAGAAGATAAATGATTGTCTCTTTATATGCAGTTCTTTAATGCTTTATAAGTCCCTATATTTATTCCATTATACCCTGAAGATAAATCAATTTATTCACAAGAGTAAACTAAAATTAAATATTTTAAACTCAAATACCCCCACTAAATGCTTGTGGATATCTCTCTACTCTCTTGGGGGAAGAGAGACAGGACCCCCTTTCCTGTACTTACATGCAGAGTGGTGTTATATTGGACAAGCAGTGTGGGAAGCTTTACTATAAGGAGCCTGCCAGCTATTGCTACTGTTTTAAGCTCTGCATCTGAGATTGCCAGTGCCATAAAAGCATAGGCGAAGGCAACAAAGAGGAGAGCGAAGAGAATAAGGAAACACATTAGGTTCTAATCCAGTTCTGCAATTTAGTTGTGTATGAGATGTTGACCAAACGGTGTAACTGCTCTGTATCCTATTCCTCTCTTTTGAAGCAAGGGACATATTCATGGCTTACTCAGTGGGGTTGCACAGTGACTTATTCATTGGCATCTTCAAGGGCCTGAACTGCTCAAGTGGGAGATGTCAAGAAACACATTCGTTTTCCTAGAAGCCTGAGGAAGTAGCAATTCTTTCTTTTTTATCTCCTATTTTATGCTGACTGGTCCAAAATCTGATTTTGTACAGCACTGCCCCACTCCTCACCCCTTCGTAGTATATTAACAAAAGAGCATGGAGTGGTAAGGGACTTTTTCTTTGTCTGGGCTCCCTTCATTCCTTGGGTTTCATTGAGTCATCCCAGGTCTCTCTTTGCAGCTCGTTCTTCAACCTGCTAGAGTGACATATGGTAACTACAGGCTTCTAGGACACTAAGAGAAGACCTCCATTAGTTGAACTTTTTAGTCAAGTCAAGCCCCGCTTCCTTTAATATTTTTTTTCTCTCCTTTTTTGGGTGGGGGAGCGCTGATCTGCTTGCTTTTCTCATAGTGTATTTCTAATTAGCACGCAGAGCACAGATGAAAGAGCAGAATCTTGTCACCACATCGGTTGTTTGATTGTTGCACAAAAAACTGAATCTGAAGCAAAAAAGTCTCAGAGGCTTATAAGAAGTGAAGATCTCATAAAAGTCTGTACAGGCATGTTTTGAGATAGTAAAGCATGTGAGCTTCAGTTGAGTCACTGGGAGTATTCACATTTGTGGTGACATTATTCTGTGCTCTTAAGGGCATTGCTAGATTGAGACCTAGAAAATGTGTGTCCTGACAGACATCGGAGGACTTAGAGAGATATTCAATACCTTCTCAGTTCCTGGTATAAAACTGTTAAAGCCAGGGATATTCCATAAGGAATAAATTCATCTCTTTTTCTTTAGTCCCCATACTTTCTCCCAAAGCTCCCAAAGTGTAAATGCAAACACAGAGAGCTGTTAAATTGCACATTCAATGCGGACATTTGGTAGCGTTAAGCCTGCAGCTTCCATGCCTTTACCTTTACTCCGTAGTTTTACATTGCTCATCTCTTTAATTGCAGTTAAAGTTTAAAGCATTTTAGTTTCTGTGAAGTGCTGAAACTAGGCTGGAGGGAAAACATCACAGTTCTCTTTGAAGCTCGGCCTCTGGAGATGAACTAGTTGCTGAACTTCAGAGGACCTGGCAGAGTGCCTCTGCAGATCAGACTGCTAACCTTTACAAAGTGATTGGGCTGTTCTAACATTCCTGTCTCTCATAAGAGAAGGAAAGCCTTGTTTTTACCTTGACTTTTGGGGAATATTAATTTAGCTGGGATTTTAAGAACATTTGTTTCTAATGACTATGTTGCCTGCAGAACAGACAGATTTGTATGTTGAAGGATTTGACTTCCACAGAGGAGGAGGTCTGCCATCCTTCTCACATGGAACTTCTGTCTCTGTAGAAAATATGGCTAGATATTGAGAATCCCTTAAGGAAGGAAAGATCCACTGTTACAGGCTTTGGAAGAAGCAAGCGGAGAAAGTTGTCTGGGAGGGAAGCACAAAGTATGGTAGTAGGCTGAACAAAATGATGCTAAAAGGAAGAAGAAATCACTACTCCCTTGATGACCTGCACAAGCTGTCAAAGTTTGCTAAAATGTGCATTCAAAGTGAGGTGATTGGAAAATGACAGCTCAAAAATGCATAAAAGAGAAATAGTTATGACAGTCTAAGCTGTAGGAAAGGAACCACTGAGCAGAGGCCAGATCGAAATGAAAATTGCTTCACCAGTGATGTGGTGGATTTTTTAGAGAAATGCTGCTTTTCCAAAGCTATTCTGCAAGCTGGCAAAACAAGCAGACTCTCCTCCTGGAGTAGAGCGTGCTACTGGCATCCCTTTGACTCCTAGATAGGATTACTGGAACAAGAAGATCCTTTCTGTGCATCACGTATCAATTTGATCCAGGCTCAGGTCTAAACACAGTGTGGTAGAGTGGGATTAGCCACCATCTCTCTTAAATGGTAACTATTCTAAAAGAGTAAGTCACAGTTTTCTGTCATTATGTGTGAGGTCACAAGTCATCTGTCCTTCACAGTAACTTTAGTCATATCCAAGAAGTTTATGTCAGTCCCAAAGAATAGAAGGAATATCTGTTGGCTTTGGTCATTGTGACCAGCAGGTGCCTTGGTGTCCTGGGGATTCTGGAAATGTCCTGGCCAGCTGTCTTTGAACTCATTGCTAAGCCCTGTTCCATAGCCTGCCTAGGAAGTGTTGCAGGTTTGATACCCAAGAGGCAGTGATGTTTTGCTCTCCCAAGATTGAAAGGAAGCTCAGGACATTTTGGATGTAGATCTGGAGTCTCTCTTTCAGGGTTCATACAAAACAAGCACTGGAGACCTTTAATATCTCCCCTTTCTTAGTCACAGGAAGCTTAGCAGCCTCTATCCATACGTGAGCACAAGTGCATATCCACGCACACTAGCTTTTGGACAAGTCTGTATTTGCATCCAAAATGTTTCCCCATCTGTTCGTGTTAGTTATTACAGGCCATTCTCTAGAGTGAGGTATTCTGGCTGCCATAACATCTGTGAATGTTGTAATGAGGTTGGTGAGAATGTAACTCACTGAAGCAGCAAGAACTAATCACCGTATATTGATAGAAGATTTGCAGAGCCTTAGATGGAGAGTACTGCAATAATCTTCTGGGTGTGTGTATGTGGTGGGGGGTGGAGGGAATTGTGTATGTACATGTGTGGTAGTAAAATTACTCATTAGCTGCAGTAGGTCTCATTATCTTAGGGAAGCACATCAATGATTCACTGCCTAACAGGGTGTTTGGAAATGCCTGCTTATATGCAGAAGGCAGTCTGAACCAATATCCTGTGCAGTCCATGAGCACCTGTTTTGGAGTGAAGAAATTTTAACTGCCTCTCTTTTCTCTCCCAGATATTGGAATTCACTGAGTAACCTCGTGGCTTCACTCCTGAACTCAGTCCGCTCCATTGCATCCCTGTTGCTGCTTCTCTTCCTCTTCATTATCATCTTCTCTCTCCTGGGAATGCAACTGTTTGGGGGCAAGTTTAACTTTGATGAGATGCAGACCAGAAGGAGTACATTTGACAACTTCCCCCAGTCCCTCCTCACTGTGTTTCAGGTAAGGGCAAGAGCAGTCCTGCTGAAGCCAAGATATTGTGCTCACACTAAGGAAGAGAGAGAAAGCAGGTCTTGCACCCTTCCTCTGCAGGCTCACAGTGCCTGAGACTGGAAATTAGGCTAACAACATTAAGAGACAGGCAACAGGCTGTGCTGTGAGAGCAGGCATTCTCCTTTCCAGCATTGGAAACCAACGCTGCAGTCTTCATGTGTAGCAAGGCCTCCGGTACTCAACAGGAAGGATGACAGGATGGCCACTGCCATGTTCCAGGGCAGCACGTGCATGCCAGAGCCTAACCCTGCAGTGCTCTCCGTTCACACAGTACTGGGGAACACCCATGTGGCCACAGCATCATGAGACAAATCACATGCTCTTTAAGCTGACTGCTGTTTTCAGCCAAGAGCATCAGGATCATGATTGCACTTGCACCTAGAAGTAGCAGGGAAGGCTGCACTTAAGTCCTGTCTTCAGTGCCATGGCTTGCACAGCCTGTCTGAACCAGTCAGCATGTGGGAGACAAATGCCTGGGAGAGGTGGGGAGACCTGAACAGAGTTGTCCTGCAGAGCTCTTTGGTTTCAAGCATCAGACATCTTAGGTTTCTTAGCACTTATAGCACAAGCCCACTTTGCAATCTCTCTTTTTTTTCTTTTTTTTTTCTTTAAATTTTCTACAGGGGTACATCCAGAGTGCCCAACAGCTGGGGGGGAGGATGTGGTCTGT
Source organism: Crypturellus tataupa (assembly GCA_034781795.1). Lineage (NCBI taxonomy): Eukaryota > Metazoa > Chordata > Aves > Tinamiformes > Tinamidae > Crypturellus > Crypturellus tataupa. Next base: position 417,395 of record JAWLRI010000083.1, read on the forward strand.
AGGACAGTAAGATATGTTTGTGTTAATAGGTTTTTCAAATTCTCTGTGTGGTCTAACACTGTATCCCTATTGGTGGGAATGTGTCATTTAGATCCTGACTGGGGAGGACTGGAATTCGGTGATGTATGATGGGATCATGGCTTATGGCGGCCCCTCTTTTCCAGGAATGTTGGTCTGTATTTACTTCATCATCCTCTTCATCTGTGGAAATTGTATCCTTTGATGTTATCTTTCTCCAATTCAGGCTGAATTTAAAGTCATCCTTTACTACTTTGTCATGTCAGTAAATAATGAATTTCATGCCTTACCTCTTTACCTTTTCCTGAGGACTGGATTTTGGCTTTGCACTGCGAAAAGTTAAACAAGTTTGTTTAATTTTAGCTAGTGCTAAGACTTCAAGCACATAAACAGTTGTAAGAGCCAGCTACATGCCAGTTCTACATGCCAGCTCTTATTTAGTAACTTTATATGTTTAGTGGTTTTATTTTTTATTCCCCTTAATTCCCCCCATGAGTGTTTCTTCTCTGCCTTCTCCAGAAACTAATCGCTATGTCTACCTACTATACTTACTGTATGTTTTTGCTTTAATTGCCTTTTCAGTAATATATTCCATGTGCTTTCATCCAAACCTTATGTGGAACAAAAATATAATCTACAATATGCTATATACAAATGCTATAATAGGAGTAACATATGTTTGACAATTGATCTATGTGAGATCATATATTAACTCATGTATAAGCTAAGAGGAACCGTGTTCCATTTCACTTTTTGCAATCCTTGTGTACAAAGAGAAGATTGTGTGCTCTGTTATGCACTAGCCTGGGCTTGTGTTAAGTAACTTGAGTCTCTCTGGCTTCAAGGTGAAGTGATGACATTGTGCATATTCTAGCAAGTACAAAGCACATTGCATGAGTAGTCCCCGAGTGTCTTTTCATAAGAATTTTTGTGTAACATATGACTATAGTTCTGTTCTATATCTCAGTTTGCTCCGGATTTGTTCATGTGTAGTTTCTTCTTCCCTAATAAATAGCCTTTCTGAGTCAGAGGTGACATTTCTTGTATACTGATTCTTCTATAAAGCCAGCTCTTTTGGCCTTTCCTCATAATTCAGATCTCTCAAACCCTGTTATTTGACATTTTAGTTGACCTACATGCCCTCTCTTCAAAGTGAGATGGTGCAATTCCATTTATCTGAAGGTCAAGTGAGACAGTCTGCCTGACAGCTTAAAAAAAAATAAAAGGTACAATTTGGATCTCTTTGTAAGTCCAAAGGAAAATGTGAGCCAGCTTTGCCTGCTGGCTAGCTCTGGAGCCATTAGTCCTTGGAGCCAAGGAAGCGGGTTGGTTATACTTCAAGACTAATCCTTGAACTCTAAATTATTGTTATTATAAAGTTTTTAGGGTATAATAAGACCCACTCTCAATAAATTTGTAGAAGAAGCTGATGTTCAGGTTTGTAACATGAAAACTGAACATTTACTGGCAAATAAGAAAGAAGTTGTGATTTCTTGCCCTTCAGCTGCCCATGCAAGCCTGGTTGGTAATGTATCTCCCACGTATGTGGTCTGTTAGGAGACAGTAGCAGTAGGGTTACATGCTTGTCCATTCAGTGCCTCACATCCCGAAGAAATGCTTACTGTCCATTAGGTCCACTCGTGTCTGCAGAAGTGCCTATAATGAGGTTGTATAACTTGAGTATGTAAGCTAAATCCAGGAAGCCTAGGTAACTAGTATTATGAAGTTTTTGAATATATATTTAGGTGCTTTAATAAAAATGACCTGAGCTATCAAAGATGCAGAACATTGACAGTTCCCCTATCTTTGGTGGGATCTGCTGAACTAAGTGAGACTCTTGAGAAACCACAAACTAAACTTTAAGTGCTCAAGTCTATAACTGGATGCTTTATATCGATCATTCTGGAAACCCCATACAGTGCGTTAGCCATTTGGATGGAAGGTGTAGGTTTGTGCATACTGGATATGCACATCTTGAACATTTGTGTGAACTGGAAGTTTGGAAAATCCAGGAGATGTGATGACAGCTTGCTAAAAAATTTCAATCAAGACACCCTTGGTACAATGTTGTTCTGCAGTTTTCAAAGCCTGTTTTCTTTAAGTAGAACACAGATATCCTGCTGAATGTATTTTTGGCCATTGCCGTGGACAACCTTGCTGATGCTGAAAGTTTAACATCTGCACAGAAAGAAGAGGAAGAGGAGAAAGAAAGGAAAAAACTAGCTAGGTAAACCCATATGTATACACATATCTACATTCATATTAATGTATTTGTGTATGTGTGTATACACACACATTCTGTACATATGTATGTGTGGTTATGTATGTGTGTTAAGTATAGCTTCTCTGAGAGTCTATATAAAAATACATATATATATGAGCTATATAAATAATTATTTACATATAATGTTTTAAATAAAATAATTGAAAATAAAAGACAAAAAGGTCTTCAGAGTTGGGAGTCCCAACAGCTGCAATGATGTGAGCAGAAGAAAGGAACTCTGGGTGACAGATGAGCTCTCGGGGTGAATGTGGAGAATAAGCATGAAAGGGTGTCAGTATGACGACACCATTTCAATCTCCCAATTACCTTCTGATTGCTCTGCACCACAAGGCACATTCTCAGACTGTCATCAGTTCTCTTGATGTTTCTGCAGATTCTCAGGAGGCGTAAGCTGGATGTAGAGCTTCTTTCTTTCCCAGCTGCCAGCAGCAGGGAAGCCTCTCCCTGCTCCCCAGCTCCTTAATTCTATTCACTCTCTTCCAGGCAGTTTGGAGGAGGTTGTTCTGCACACCAGTCAGCAGGGTTTCCACAACTCTGGGAGTGGGGCTAGGGGCAAACTGTGACCTCAGAAAAGTTGGTAGGCAAACTAATGGAAGGTCACAGACTCTGGGTTGAAACTTCATGCTTTTATCATCGGGTAGAACTATGTGAATGAAGACAAGATCTCTGGTCACAGATTTAGAATATGCACGTGCACGAACACACAGGCACATACTGTCTGCCGCCCACATGCACACACAAAGAAATACACGCCAGTGAGAAAGCTACAAAATAAAAAGATGCTGCAGAGAATTAGATCAGATTCTCTGCCTTTGCAAATGATTAAAAGGTGGAATCGCTGGTATGTAGGCTAGGCCCAGGTTGGACACTCCAGCCAGCTGAGTGGTTCTTAATGTGTGCTGTACTACATGAACTTTCTGAAAGGGAAACAGCTTTTCACCTTTGTAATTGCTTGCTTTTTATCTTGTCAAATTGTTAGGACTGCTAGTCCTGAAAAGAAACAGGAGATGATAGAAAAAGCAGCTGTGGAGGAGGAGACAAAGGAGGAGAAAATAGAGCTGAAATCGATCACTGCTGATGGAGAGTCGCCGCCTGCTACCAAGGTCTGCTGCCAGCCACCACTCTCTGTGCAGTGATGGCAAGAACAGCTTGGGTTTGTGGGGGAATGAAAATCCTCTTTCTTGTCTGATAAAGGCTTTGACGCTTCTTCTTACATTTCTGTCAGATCAACGTAGATGATTATCAGCCCAATGAAAATGAAGAAAAGAGCCCATATCCCACAACAGAAGCACCAGGTATTTTTCTGTTTCTTCTTATTCCTGATTCAGGAAAGAGGAGCTCCAGTTCCTAATGCACATGGAGCCAAATTGCTCTGTCTGGCACAGTCCGAAGGCAGCAGGTGTGCTGACCTTTAATTGCCTTCGTGATGGGACAAGGTGATGTGCCTACCTGTGTTTGCAGCAGTGTGGACTTTATCCATTTCAGTCCTTAAACTGATTTACAGCATTTTTTTTTCTCTGTAGAGCACATATTATATAATTTACGTATATTTTCAATCTTTTCAGCACTTTTTCAGTACTCAGTGTTCAGCAAAAACTCTTAACAGATACTTATGAAAGCCAAAGTGCTGACTGTCTTATTTTGCACAACTCTCTCTTTTTTTCAAATTACCATTAAATTTTGTATTATTAATATAATACAAAAGGCACAAGCTCCTATCTTAGATTAGGAAAAGAAGAAGCTAGAGCAGGAGTTAGACTAGTTTTCAAAACAGTTGGAGCTTAGTATCTTCCTCCGAAAGTCTAGCAGTTTTGCTTTGAGAAGTTCTGAAGGCTGGATCTTTTAAAGAGGGGTGGAACAGAGAAATTATAGCTGGTCAGCGAAACTTCCATTCTTGGAAAAGTGCTGGAACAAATGCTTAAACAAACTATATGACTGCAAGATAAGGAAATGACTAGCAGCCAACATAGATTTGCCAAGAACAAATCATGTCAAACCTCTCTAATTTTCTTCTAAAAGGGTCCAATGGGATTTGTAGATGGAGAAGGAAAAGTACATGTCATACACTTTAACTTTGCTAATGCTTGTGACTCTGTCTCTTGCAGCATTCTCATAAGTCAGCTAGAAAAACATGATCTAGATGACTGCAAGAGAAATCAGTCAGACCATTTGTGTGGAAGGTAGTTGCTCAAGTGAGGTTCTTCAATGCAAAGACCTGTCCTGGGTTCAATGTTAGTGACCTGAATGATGAAGTAGGAAGTATGCTTGCTATATTTGTAGATGATATACAGGTAGAAGGGACTGGGAGCATGATTAGAGGGCAGCATTAGAATTCAAAGAGATCTTGAGTAAATGGAGAAATGGTTTAAAAAAACGTTGTAAATGTGAGGCTCTACTTGTAGGCAGGAAGAAACAATTCACAAATAAAAGATTTGAGGTGGCAGCTAATTAGTCAACAGACCTGAGAAAAGAATCTTGTTATGGATTACAGGCTCAACAAGCCAAAAACATGGTACCATTTTGCAAAGAGTGCAAGTTGTAAATTTATAAACAGGAAAAACATAAACTCTGAATCAACTTATGGGTTACTTCTAACAAGCCAGTGAAAGCTAACCAGAGCATAGTGGTTCTTTCATTCTGATCACCATTAAGAAAATCACAGCTAGACTACTCAGCTAGAGTGTTTCATTTGAGGAACTGTACTTAGAAGAAGTGGAATTCAATTGGAAGGAGTCTAGAGGAGACTCATGAAAGTAATGAAAGTGGAAGGCAGGAACTAAGATTGAAAGAACTGTTTTTGTTTGAGATAGGGGAAACTGAAGAGAGAGGTTTTCAAATGCATAGAAGTCTATTACAGATAGGGAGAGAATTATATTTCCTTCTGCTTTGCAAATAATAGGCTAGATCACACTAAGGGAGAATTTTCTAATAGTAAGGCCAAAATAAATTGTGAAAATAGTTGTAGAATCACAGCATCACTTAACTGTTGTTAAGACTGCATCATAAAAATATCTGCCAGAAAACCATTACATATAATAATTTGATGATCTGGCTTGGACAGAAGTATGAACTAGGGGACCTTCTTTGACCCTTTCTTGCTCTCTTTTTCTGTGTTTCTATGATTATGCAACAGTCTGTAGTAGGTAACAAATCACAGTCTCTTTGATTCTGTGGTTCTTAGTAAATATATGTAAATAGTTGATCTGGTAGGGTAAAAAAAACCCTACAGACAAGCAAAAAGGAAAATCGTTCCTTGCAGTTGATTACTCCCATGCACTTGTGTTCATCAATATTTGTAGCCTATTAATCAGGAATAGGCTGTGGTTCCAATACCACACAGTACTGTTTTATCTTGGCTGGAGGAGAGTACTCTAGCTTTAATCTTCCAAGCATTGCTGCAGGCACAGGCCACTTAGTGGATACCCATTGTCAGTTACTAAAGGGTTTGGGGGAGTCTTTAGTAACTAGCACATATTAAAACAGCCTGAGATAGTTTTGGTCCTGGTTCTTGACTGGTCTTGATTTGCCAGTCCCTTACTATTTTTTTCAAGTGAAGGTTTTCCTGTTTTTCCCTTACTTTTCTTCTTTTCAAACCATCTGAGTGTTACCTATTTGCTGAAAATGAGAACCAGCAGCTCATGCCCTTAATTGACCAATCTTTTTCAGAGCTTGTGGAATTTATCATCATATTCAGATAAACTTCTATAAAACCCTTATTAGATCAGATATACCATAGACATCTCTTCCATTCTGCTGTATAAAGTTCTGAAACACAAAGACCCTCTCTGAGCTTACGTAAGATGTAACACTTACGTTGGATAGTCAATTCTGGGGAACAAGGCGCCAATACCTCCTTTGGCATTAGCAAGCAACAATTTCCCAGGCCAAATGTGTACCTCTGTCCCTTTATCAGCTTGTTTTTTTCCATCCGACCACTCCAAAGTCCTTTTGCTTATAGCTAATCAGTCTAGCTGTGCTGCAGGAGGTGCTGTGTAAGTTAAATGCAGTTAGCTGGTTCTGCCAAATTTCATTTTATGGTTTAAGATCTTAAATGCCTATCACTTGGCTGTGGGTCATTCCATCCTCTGAAAAACTTCCACATTAATGCAGTGTTTTAAGCAGTTTGAAAAGGTCACTTCATCTATTTTTTCTCATTTATTCTTCAAATCTACCTTACCCAATCTCTGTTTCCCTTTCCTCAGCCAGAGTTTTCTTCACAATCTCTTTGGATTGTATTTGACAGTACTGCTGTTATCCCTCAGAACCATTAACATACTTTCAACTTATCAGTTTGTCTATCCCCTTTGTAGGAAGGCAAGACTAGTTGCACCAGAGATTTGTGTATACTAGACCATTTATTATGATGATATGTTTATTATAGCAAGACAGGGAGCAAGTCTTGCAGTCTAGTACTGAAACTTACAAAGAATCCAGCACGTCAGATGAAGCTTAAAACTTAGGATGATTCATGGAAGCTTGAAGCAAAATAATGCCCTTACACAGGAGTTCTGGTCCTTATATAACAAGAAAAAAATACTCATCATCAAATTTCTAACAATGTGATACTACACTGTAGCCTCACGTGTGTGCCTATGAGTTTACGGCCAAAGGACACCAGCATTCTAATGAGACAAGAATCAAGATGACAGTCCTGGTTTTGAATTCCCTTAAACTTTAGGGGAGTTCAAATCTAGATCTGAGCTCAGCAGATCTTGGAAAATCTAGTTCTGAGCTATTCTTTATGTTTCTGGGGCAGCTTTCACTAGACAAATTGCTTTTTAAACACAAATATACCTTAGGTGTAAAATATATTCAGAGAGCAGATGTTAGATTGCACCAGATGTGCTCCCCTGCCCGTTTATGAGTACAACATTGACCTGTGCTTGTATGCATGCTGGCAGCTATGCAACATACTGTTTCTTTATACTGGCAGGTAGCTTAGGCTTGAACTAAGGCTATAATCATGTATCATGTATTTGAGTATTTGTCCCTCAGCTTGTCTTTTCTCTTGGACTCTAAACACTGCTGTAAATGAAAAAATATTTAAAGCATCATTTTTTCTCCATGACTGAGGGACTGAAGGTGTTTTCCAGTCTGAAGCTATATGGTTGCCAAATTTGTTAATATATTTCTTGCTCTATGGCAAACACAAGAGGAAAAAGAGGAACAACGTACTTATGGTCTTCCTGGAGCTGATCCTTCTATTAAGAGTCCATTTTTCTGAGGCATTGTTCCATGTCCATTTGAAAATGTTTTTTTTTTCAGCATTCTGAGTAAAATAAAGAGTGATCCAATTGTAAAGGCACAGAACTGGAACTCAGAACACTGGTCTTTTAAGTGAAGGCTTTCAGCTATCCTAAGTGATCAGGGACACTGGTATTTGAGACTGTTAAAGAAGAAAAAAAGATGTGCTTGTCTCCCTTACTGTTGGCCAGCCTACTTTGAAATCTGTAACTGTAAGATGTAAGTTCAAAAAATTATAATTATGTATTATTATGAGCATCAACATTAGCACCCATTTTACAAGTACTGTACACAAAAGTGCTTCTGAAAGAATGCTTCTTAAACTAATAAAGCCTGTAGAAAGATTATTATAAAGTATTTTACAAAAGAAAATTGAATTGTTAGAAAATAGACTTACTTAAAAAGTACAAACTCATTGCACCGGTTCACACTTTCATCCAAAAATCTATCAAGTGAATTTGAGCTGCTACTTTCCTGATACTGGAAGTGTACAGCAAGAAGTCTATTTACATGCAATAAAAGCAGCATTGAAAAGGCTACTTTCCTGCTGTCTGTAATATCTAGATTAGGTTCTGTGCTGATTCATCTGTTCTTTCTAATGTGTCCATTACCAGGCCAAGCACAGCATCTGACCCTAAAGGAACAGATTCTTTCTGGAATTTATCTTGCTTCATGGAGTTCAGATAAACCTTTTAACAAAAGTTTCCTTCTTTACTTCAGCTGGAAGATTAATGAGTCTTATCTAATTTGTCAGGCTCCTTTCTTAAAATATTTTTTGTCTTGCAAATTAATCGAGAGGATTGTGAACCTTATAATAGCAAGATTCAATCATGTCATTTACAAAACAGCATTTCACTTCAGCAGGTAGAAATCCACAAAAGTGGAAGGTACTTTCATATTCTCCTTATTCCCCATCTCTGTTTCCTTCTTGGAGGTAGTCATTCATATGCACAATGCCACATGGACATCAGGTTCAAAAGTCTAAGCTTTGTTGCCTGCCCTTTCATTCTTCTCTTTTCTGAGTTCTGAAAAGTGATAATTTTAAGAATTTCTGGTTGTTGTAAGACAAAGTGCTCATCCTCCATGTCTGTTCTGGGATATATGTGCGCTTCTCCAACCCCAAATGTGACAATGGCTCCATGGAGCACTCACAGAGAAAGAGGAGAAAAGTGAGTCTTGATAAACGGGAGGAATGATCTGAGGAAAATAAGATGCAGTTCAATAAGGATGAGTTCAAAATGGCACTCTTGGGAATAGTTTGCAGCACAAATGCAAAGTGGGGAATGACAGGTTCGGCTTCAGTTCTGCTTTACAGAAACTGATCAGAAACTGATAGCAAAATAATGTCAGAATGTGATGAAAAAAAGTACCAAAAATGACATTCAAACAAGAAAATAATATTAAAAGATATAAGAGGAATTTTAGTTCCCCTCAGCATCAGTAGGACCCAAACTGCAGGTACTGCAAGAAAGTCCTGGGAAAAAGCAGAAGAAAGTCCAAAGGAAAGTAGCAGAATTATCTGAGGTCTAGGAAACAGCATGCATCACGAAAGAGTGCTTATATTTTACTCTAGGAACCAGAAAACCTAGCAGAGACATAATAACATACCTTGCATATATAAAAGGCTGTTGAAAGGAGCCATGGAAAATAAGACAATAGTTAGCAAATTTAGACTGCAGCAAGGATAGTCATTAGAAGAAGCCTTTTTTTTTGTAGAAGGGATATTCAACCATCTGAAGAGTCCATTATGAGGAAGTTGTGGACTTAGCAGCATTGATGATTTTACAGAGAGACTAGATCAATGCCTGCCAAGAGGGATGCTGGGCAGCAGATACTGCCTTGAAGACAGGAAGTGGACAAGGAAACATGAGCATGCCTCTTCCTATTTTGGTGATCCTAAGTGTATAACTGTAGTTCTGGTTGAGACAAAAGCCTCAGAACTCTGGAGTGGGCTGTACTTTTCATTAAAAGACAACATTGCTTCTTGCAGCAGAGGAAGATGAGGAAGAACCAGAGATGCCTGTTGGCCCTCGTCCTCGCCCGATGTCGGAGCTGCACCTCAAGGAAAAGGCTGTGCCCATGCCTGATGCCAGTGCATTTTTCATCTTCAGTCCTAACAACAGGTATTTAAGAGGCTGTTCTGCTGGAACCAGGAGAAGGAGACAGGTACCCCTACAAACCTGGGTCCAGGAGGTTCTTTGCTGTGGAGCTCTTTCCAGCAGTTCATACCAGAGGTCTCCTTTCACCAGTCTTTCCTTCAATGGCCCTGGCATGAAATCTCCATCAAAGCCTGACTGTAGGGAGCCCTCTGACAATACACCTGTTCAGTGGGAGATCGAGGAACTTGCAAGGCTTTTTGCAAGGCTAAAAATGCAAATCATGAAAGCTTTGGAAATAAGGGACTCTGAAGCAAGTAAGTAATTGGAATTCTCCAACATGCACAGGTCCAAATTCAGACAAACCATCAGGCAGTTGGGTGAGCATGAGGTAGGATCCCTTGTCCTAATGACTGCTCAGAATCTACTCCCAGTAGGCAGTTCCTGTGTCTCTGCTTATTCCTGTCCTTCAAGAGTGAGCATGCAAGACACAGGACAGGGAAGAGGAGAATCTACAGTTCGCAGGGCAGGCTGAGAAGAGTATTTCTTCTCGCACACTCTTCCCTCAGGCTTCTGCAGACAGTGTGGCTTCACATTGCCCCACCTCTCTTCTCATTCTGGGTGTGTGAGATGATTTATTTATCTTCTCAGGGTGCAAATATGAGCTTGTTGCTCAATGCTCTGTGGAATACCATGTGTCCTGATCTCTTCCTGGGGTCTTTGCTTCCAAATACAGCCCCAAAGTAAAGCAGAGTGGAATTTATAACTAGTCTTTCCACAGCAGGACTCGTGACAGTTCTCCTTTGGTATGTGTATAACGGGCAGAGACTGATGATGACTGGGACTCACGGTCTTTAATGTCAGCTTTGCCACCCACCCACTGTTGCTTGTTGAAAGAGTAAATTAACCTCTACAGTCATCTGTAAAATTGGTGTAATAGGGGCTTGCAGGCTGAGCAGCCAAAAGTAGAGCTAAACAGACTAATGCAATGCCTCTAGAATTATGCATAGGACTGTTACAAAGCTTAACTCCTCATATGCTGTTATGGTGTGGAAGGTACTTTAATGATGTCAAGTAAGCATACCGCTATTTGATGGGAAACTGCTACTTACCTGTGCTGGTTCCCTGCTGAGAGCAAGAAGTTTACAGTTGGCAAGGTCTTTTCCAACCACAATGATTCTGTGATTCTGTGACTTTATATCAGGCTGAACTTTAGCAGGCACGTTGCTTGGCATGATATTGTGCCCCCAGAAGCTCTTTCAAGAAGCCAGCCTGCCTTACATTCATTTTGCTGGGTTTTGTACCCAAGTAGCAAATGGATCCCCCTTGCCTTCTGCCCAGTGACAGTCCAGTCTCAGCTCAGAAATATTAGTCATTCCAAAGTCTGTTTCTACTGCTTTCCCCTAACTAGTTCACAATGAAAGAAAGCAAGTGATGAGATTTCAGGCTGGCAGGTTTTAGACCAAATCACATAAGGCTCTGTCAAGAAAGGCTGGTTGTTCTCCCTTCCAACACACCAACAGGAATGAGTCTTGCAGGAAGCCAGTCACGCCTTGTGCAGCATTTCATGATATGGAGACCCCAGGGAGCCCAGCACCAAGCAGGGACAAGCACAGTTGCCTGGGCCGTGATGTTACCTGCTGCTGGAGCAGAGCCAAGCTGTTCTACAGAGCAGTCCTCCAGGTCCAGTCCTGCTGGCAAAAGAGGAGGGGGGAATGTTTCCCATGTCTTGCCTTTCTCTGAGAGATAAAGTTGTGCCTCTCCTCTCTCTTGCAGGTTTCGTGTCCACTGCCATCGAATCGTTAATGATAACATTTTCACCAACCTGATCCTATTTTTCATCTTGCTCAGCAGCATCTCCTTGGCAGCTGAGGACCCTGTCCGACACCTCTCCTTTAGGAACCAAGTATGCTTCCCAATCTCCTTCCCTTGCAGTGTGTTAAGAGTGTGGTATAAGCAGATCATGAGCCAAAGCCAGGAAAGGCAGAAAAGGCTGCATCAGAGGCTTCTGGAGTGATTTTCTCTCCTAATTTGAGCCTTTGTGAGTGTAGGCTTTGTGAATGTGAAATCACTGGGCTTTACAGGGCGTGTGAGTCAGGGCAGAATTTGGCCCTTAGTTCATTTCATAAGTATCTGCTGGGAAAGAGAGGACAAGAGATCGAAGCAGAATTATTGTTTCTTGGGATATGAAGCACTAGAGATAGTATGTAGAAGCACTGGTTGGGGTTCAAATCATTCTAATTCTTGTGATTTGCAAGTTCCCTTTGGAACATCAGCTCTCATGCCCCATGCTTGCTTTACAGCTAAAAAACCTAGGGCTCGATTCTTTATTTACACTGCTATAACTCAGGAGTAACGTTCCTGAGTCTAGCACAGTCACTGTGGGGCAGGTCAGTGTCATTAAGGTTAGAATCAGACTGTTGGAACGCAAGCTGCAAAGTAATTTGAGGTAATCCTCGGAAAATATGCCATGCTTCTCTCCTGGCCAGGCTGGGAGAAGGAAAGGAAGGCATTCAGCTCAGAGATGTAATCGCTCCTTCTTTTCTGGCCATTCCTATTAGCCTTTGGAAAAGTTCTGTGGTCTCCTAAGTTAGCCAGTTGTTGTTTCTATCAATCTGGGATCACTGTAGAAATAAGAAGTGTCAGCAGTCATATGTGACACTTCTGATCTCTGCTGTCTGCAGTGATATTTTGGCATCTTTCTGCTTGAATGCTGGAATAGCTTACTAGACCAGTGGGCCAATTTATTTATTGTTTAATATTAAAACCTTAATAGAAAGCTCAGTGTTTTACCTTCTCTGAAATATTCTGGCCCATATATGCATATGTAGAGAAAGTGATAGTGGAACTTCCTGAGCTTATCTCAGAGCTGCTTTGCATTTTATCCTAAAAGAGAGTGCTGAATAATACAGTGAAACCTGTGTCCCCAGTGACCTGCCTGGGCATAGCTGTACTCAGCTGTCTACAATGTAGAGCTAAATGAATGTCAATCTTAGCACTGGAGAATGAATCTTAGCTGGCATATGGGCTTCTCACATGCCACAGAAACTGCTGAAGAATAGATTGCAGAGAGATTTAAATGGGAAAAAAAAGTCAGAGCTAGTTGTCCTGAATAAAATGCTGGAACTCTGTGTTGTTTTGACTATTTAATTTCACTAATGTTGCATGAAAATCTGTGTTTAATTTTTGCAGGTACAGATGTTTAAAATGTATCAAACAAAGGGACTCTGACAAGATGTTTGGGTTGCAAATGTGATCCGCCTTTACGCCTTGACAATAGAACCCTAAGATTTTGTCCTGCTCTGGGCCCACTCAGAGGGCTGGGAGGGGAGGGAATAAAGGTGCAAGCGAACTAACTGCCCCTGACTTGCTCTGGAACATCATCATCAAGCATTAACCTGTTCACGTGGGCTTTTGCCCACAGACTAGTTTTTGCTGTTAATGCAAACTATCCCAGAGCAGGAAGGCAAAAATGGAGAAATCCTCCTCCAGCAATGGCTAGCAAGGAGCTTTGGAAAGAAGCAGTGTTTGTTCCTGGGGTGGGCTAGTAGATGCATCTTTCCTGTGTTGTATAGAGCGTGGGCAGCAGGTCTTTGGAAGTGTCTCTCCAATCCAATCAAGCAGCTTCAAAAGCCAAACAATACAAAAATTGTATATACTCACAATCTTCTCCTGTTCACATTCTGGCAAGTTGCTTTTTCATTTTAATTTATTCTGGACTAAATACTTATTTACATGATAATAAATGTGCCTGCTGATAAATGATACTGCCAGAACAGGTGATCTGTGGTCTTTTCCAGCGGGCATGATTTCATCTAAACAGGAGATCTTTACTAGCTGCAGCTTTGGGGCGACATTCACCAGGATGGTCTAGCTGCTTTGCTGTGCTCTGCTGATGTAAAACAGCTGCAGACTCATCTTAATCATCAATTTTAATCAAGTTTATGGATGCTTTATGCCAGTGGAGTGATGCAAAGCAGTCTGAGAGTATCCAAGAATTTGACCCATTGGTTATAAATGTCAGGACCTAGATATTTCCACAGAGACATTTCAAGTTAATAATGTGTGGAAATTAATATCAGATGCAACTGAGGCCAGTCCATTCTTGAAATGGCCCTTTTTTTAATCCTCTAAATTGCAAAAATATATAGAGCCCAAACTAACCTTAAAGAGTAAGAACAACTTCCACAAAAGTCAAAAATTGAGCAGTGACTTGGGGAATTTTAAGTTACACAGTCACAGTAAGTGATACATGTCCCTGTTTGATCTTCAGTGAGTGCAAATTGGGATGGATTTGGGTCGTGCTTAAATGGTACAATCTAAAATAGCACTACAGTTTGTAATAGCAACCATTGCCCATGGCATAACAATCTGTAGGAATCAAGCTACTCTTTGTAAACCTGTGAGTTTGGATTAGGAAAAGTGCCTCCAGATGCAGTAAAGACCTGTGGAATGCATAACATCTTCCTGGTGGTAAAGGATAGTTTATTGCTGTATGTTTGTTAGTATTTTAGCAGTAAAGGCTTAAAGTCAACAAATGATCAGGTTTCTTCTGCTTCTATATAGTAATTGTTTATAACTTAGTATTAGTTTAGTATAAGTTTATAACAGTATTATATAGTAATAGTTTATAACTTAGTTAAGCTAAGAGGACAGTAATCCAATGGAACAATACTAATTTCACTGTCTGAAATGTAGATAAAACAAAAAGGTTTGGAATATTGGAATATACTGGATGGCAGGAAGGGGGAGAGTCCAATTCTGGTCCCATTAATCGGCAGTAAAGTTCCTGTTTGCTTCTGGGGGTGTAAATTGATTTACAGTAAAAGGTATCTCTGTCCTTAAGGCTGCTACTTGGAAAGTCAAGCTACACTTCCAGACCTGCTGTTGCCTTCTGTGCCCATATTTCGTGGCCTGCTGTGTATAACTCTTTTAAGTCCACTCTGGAGTCTAAGTTCATGGGACTGTTGAGTTTTTCAGCTTGCCTGTTCCCCAGAATGGCAATGGAAAGATGCCAAATCTAAGCTGGTCATCTCTAGTGGATGAACATAAATTGTAGTCCAAGACAAAAGTGGTGATTCTGTCAATTGGCAGAGTGCATATATTTGTTATTCGTCCTAATTCAAGGCAAGTCAGGATAGAGATAAAAATAAATAAATAGAGGTATAGCAGCCCCTGTGCATCGATTTGCAGTTTATTTGTTTTATTTTTTTTTCCTTTGCAAAAGTCACAAAACAAGGCTGAAATAAATAAAAAGGAATTGCATGTTTTCCACTGTGAGACTAGGCATTCTTGTATTCTCAATTTGAAAATTTATTTGGGAAAACCCTGAATTGTCTGTTCTTTATCAGATACAAATATTTTTTTTAAAAAAAAGAAAAAAAATCTTACAACAACCAATGACTTGTTTTGCCCCTAAATCCCTTATGAGATTGTAACTCAGAAAAAATTATCATTTAATGTGCTTCTTGTCTCCTGTGTCAAGACTTTCACTGCATTCAACAGGACATCACAAAGTCATTTCCTATATTTTCCTCTTTGTCCCCTTGTTAAGAGGTTTGTGTATATGATTTTGAATTGTGATTTCCCTTTCCAGTGGTCAGTCACTGATATACCCTCCCCACTCCTATTCCCTTTTGTTTTTACAGATTCTCTTTTATTTTGATATAGTTTTTACTGTCATTTTCACCATTGAAATTGCTCTGAAGGTAAAGTGCCCATCTTCTCTACCATTACTTGATCACGAGCTTACTAGTTTTCTGCCGCTCTCTGTTGCTAACACACACGCCTGTTTGTTCCTGGGTCACGCTCAGTACCACTAACCCAATTGTGCTTATTTTTCAGATCCTAGGCAATGCAGACTATGTCTTCACTAGTATCTTTACATTAGAAATTATTCTTAAGGTAACCAATCTGAGCAATACACTTCTTCCTTTCTTCTTTCTCTCTCTCTCTCTCTTACTCTCACTTTTCTTCATGTATCACTTTAAACGCCAGTGTTATCTCTACATGCAGGGTTGTTTATCATTTGGCTTCTGGTAGTTATGTAAGGAGTTTTCTGTGAAATTTTGATATTCAAATTTTCAGTAAATGGCCAATATCAGGACAAAGCACTTTTTGGGGGGAATCACAATGAAAGGGTGGATTCGGAAAAGTAAGGAAGGAACAAGAAAAAGGTCAACGTCCTAGAAATTTGCTCCCTCCATCCTGACCAGGTTTTCCAAAACAAGGTAGTTTTTAGTGCAAAGACCCCTGAGCACATGCAGTTCCTATTCTGTATATTGCAACCCAAAGAGAAGGTATCAATCAGCTCTACACAAGTCATGACACTGGGCCAGAGGGAGCCAATGACTTGCCTAAGATTACAGTGTGCACAGCTGAATAGGAGATAGGGTTCTTCTGAGGAGATCAGTGCAGGAGCTCAATTTTAGGTGTGGCGAGGGAATGGAGAGTAAAAATCACTGAAACACAAAGGACCGTAGCTGAGAATGAAAATTACTAAGGCACCTGGCAGAGATTTTCCAGGAACATGCTATATGCCAAAAGAAACGTGCAAGAAGGTGATGCAGCTAGGAAGCAAATAAAACTAGACTGCCTTATTCTTAACTCTTAATTTTCCCAAAATATTAGGTTAATAACATAAATTAGAATAATTGAACAAAGATCTGCCTTTCCTAATTCAGGGTTCACTTGGTAGCTTGATCTTTTTTCTCAGTAAGATGGTTCAAAGTATTAGCAGGCAGCAGCATTCTCCTTAGAGCTGCTCTCATCTTGCAACCCTGGTCCTTAACAGCAGCCTCCAGACTGGAGGCTGGCAAGCAGGGAGACCCCTGCATATTTTTTGCAGAGAGTTGTGCTTTTGATATGACTTTAGAGCAGCAGAGCCAGAATGCTCTCTAAGCATTCTGCTGTCATGCTTAGTCCAGCGTGTATCCCGGTTTCCACAGGCAGTTCAAACGTATATGCACCAGCTGGTCTATCAACAAGGCAATGAGCAGCAGCAATATTTAAAAGCAAGCTGTAGTTTAAACCTTAGCTTTCTACATCAAGGCACCTTCCCACGTATATGAAATTACCGTGGCAAATCTCCCATTGAAGCAAAATGTAATATTCCTATTAGTGAAAGCAGGACCTAACCTAATTCATCATGGGAGTGTACTGCATAGTACCTATTTTTGAGTTTCCCTAATATCACTGTCAAAATTCTCCCATAACTTCAATAACTATGTGACAACACCTCTGAATTTTCTTCAATCTTAAAATTACAATTTAAGTAATTTTGATTCTTGTCCTGTCAGCCTGTGCCACATAAGGATTTGTTCCTCAAGAGCCCATTTCTCTGTGCACAATCCTTTGCACAAGAGCAAAGTTGGTGTAAATGATAAGCAGAAGAACAGGTGATTATACGATGTTCAAGACAGTGGAGAAACACACTTCATCTACATCAGTGTTGCTGATGGTGTATGCAACTCTCACACTGATATGAGGAGTGACTACCTTAGCAGTGTTCCCAACATAATGTTGAAAATAATTTTGATTTAGTTTTCTATTTTGATTTCATTTTAGAAAAGCATTCTAAGAGTTTGTTCAGTGCCCCAGGTGGAAGGCAGGCATAGATAGTATACTCTGTGAGAGCCTCTCCTAAGACAACAAAATCTCTCAACAAGCATGAGGGTGCAGGTTGTATAGAGCATCAACTCAGAAGAGATTCTCCTCCTGATTTCAATGGTGTCTCCTTTCTTTCAAGATTGCCATACAAAACATAACCACTTTAACCATAACTTTGTTATGGCAAGAACCCCCCTCCCCCCCTAACCCCAATCAAATGTGTCTATAAGTATAAATTCTAAGCCAGGACCAGAGTTTATACTTCCTTCCCTTTTAAGTTCTGTCTGATTGGTGGATAGTTGGTTCCCTGATGTCATGGATGTTTGGTGAAAAAAGTAATCTGACATAGCATGTGCTCTTCTACTCCCACTGAAGTTGTCTGAGGTAGACATGGCTGGAAACCACTAGCTGGTACGGCATCCCAGCTATTAGGAACCAGAGAATTCCAATTTGAACTTCTGGTTCATAATTCTAGTTGGGAGAGCCTGCCTAGAGCTGGTCATTGAGGAATATTCTCATAATGTCTGCTTCAAGTTACTTTAAGCATCTAACTTAGATGAGATGCAGAGGACCAAAATTAGAAGCCCGTGTAATGGAGTAAGCCCAGGTAATGGAGTAAGATTAGCAATTGTGGGGTTGAGGAGTGCTCAAAGCAGCTGCATCAGATCACTCACCAAGGCTAAGGTAGGTGGTACAAATATCCTTATCACCTCACCCTCTTTGAGATATTGACATGCCGGACATATCTATTCTCAGCCTAGAATTGGAAGTCTGGACCTTGACATTCCTGACATAGTAACTGAAACCCAATTCCATTTCCATTGTCACTTAATCCAGTTTTGGACCTGTGACATTCCCTTCAGCAGAGCACACCCAGCAGGGCAGAGAGTCCCTTGCACAAAATGTAAACTCTGGTTTGCATTCCCCAAGTCGGTGGTGCTCATAATGATTACCTCCACAAAGAAGCTTCTCTGTCTCAAGGAATCTTACCTTGGGCTTTGCAAAGAAAAATCAAGGGAAAATGCAAACACTCATTTTATAGAACAAAGACAGAGGAAACTGGGTAGGGAAAGGAGAAGTGATTGAAAACAACTGAGCTGAATATAAGGAGCAAACTGAAGAGAACAGGAGTTCTTCCTGTTGCTTAAGCTGTAGTCCTAAGCATGAAAT
The DNA here is from genome assembly GCA_034781795.1 of Crypturellus tataupa. Classification (NCBI taxonomy): domain Eukaryota; kingdom Metazoa; phylum Chordata; class Aves; order Tinamiformes; family Tinamidae; genus Crypturellus; species Crypturellus tataupa. Next base: position 435,815 of record JAWLRI010000083.1, read on the forward strand.
CCCTGAGGTATTCTGTTTTTTTTTTTCTTCCTCAGAGGGAAGAAAGCTCAACTGTCCACTGTAGCTGGTTTAAGCTCTAAAAACATCACAGAAGGGTTCCTTTTTATCTCATATTTTTATTCAATTTAGGCAAGGAGGCCTTTATGTAATCAAATACTCCCAAGTGTCCTCTGCCACTGAAGATAAAGGGAAAATCGTATGATTGCAAAGAGTAATTTTTTCAAGCAGTCATTATGCTGCTTTGCTGATTGTGATTGTTACATATTCTAAGCACTGGAATTGCAGAGAAAAAGAGACTAGAGTGACCATATGAACATCTTTTTCTTCACTGAACCTAACATTGGCTTTCCCTAGTTAGTTGTCTCACAGTTGTTCTACTGTCTTCTCCACTCTTTTCTTTTTCATCTTCTTCTTTGGGATCTGGGGGATTGTCTGCTTTGTTAGAAATACTGCCCCTCCCTAAACATACACTCTGAGCACAACCAGTGAGGCTTGGTTTCTGAAGAGATGCTAATGGCAAAGTGTGTTTCTGTCTCCGTATACCTCCCTACAGATGACTGCTTATGGGGCTTTCCTCCATAAAGGCTCCTTCTGCAGGAACTATTTCAACATCTTAGACCTGCTGGTGGTCAGCGTTTCTCTCATCTCCTTTGGGATCCAGTGAGTGAGCAATTTTCAACCCGTTTGATATTTCTGTACAGTAACACAGGGATGGGAGATGATACCTCAGTCTCACTGTCTTATCTCAGTAGGATTTTTCTTGTGAGTATTAAAGTATTCTTCCCAGATTATTCAAGAGACATAGAACACATCCCTGTGAGGAGATATAATAATTGGCCTGTTGACCAATTGTTGACCACTAATGACCCAGGCCTCCCAGAAAGAACAAATGAGAACAGGAAACTTGGTCCATTGGTAATCATGACACTCAGTTCCAGGATCTGAGTGTATCTGTGTTCAGGACAGTTAAGAGACTTAACTGCTTCCTCTCAGAGCTCTTTTTCCTCTTTGGAAAGCTGCGTAGTAAGATTTTGCTATTCCCTAAGAGTAATATATTATCAAGCACTTGAAGAGCGCTTTGAGAATCCTCAGAGCAGTGATGGCAGTGTCAATTGCTCCTACTCCTGTCACTTGCACTTTTTATTGGTTGATCATATAATTTGCTTTGTAAGTTTGTACTAAAACTTTGGAATAGGCTCTTTATATGTTATCAAAATAAGCTTATTCCCAAAATCAGTAGGAGGGCCTGATATCATACAGCATGGAGAAAATTGCCAGTCAGGGTTTCACTTTTCAAAGATGCAGAGAGCTGTGGGCTTATTGTAGCAGACAGCTCTGTTAGGAATTTAAGATTTAGCACATAAGTAAGTCTAATCAATTCAGTGGGAGTTTTCTTAAAGTTATGTACACTCTGGACCAGAGG
>JAWLRI010000083.1:437337-470176 GCA_034781795.1 Crypturellus tataupa
AGGATCAAGCCCAGGCAGATAGTATACCTTCAAATGCCAGAGACACCTGGACTTTTCCTTTCTTCTATTAACATTTAAACAGAGTGCTTCTCTGAATCTACTTTTAAAATTATCTGTGATGACTACATCTTGACAAAGTTTCTGTTAGATATCTGCAGAGTATTTGGCATCTTGCCCTGCTTGACTGCCTATATTCCACTACCTTCATTAATACAATAGAGAGAGTGAACACCAGGCAAATGTATCCTGCACCTGCATAGATCAGGATGCAAAATCTACATAAAAAAACTCCGTAGAATGACTTCCTCACCCCCATTTGAATTGTTTGTAAAATGCCTGTAATGGAAGTTCTCTGTCATTTTTCAAACATAATTAAAATTGTAAGGATAATATACTTTCTTCAGGCATATGCCATTAGCATTGCTAATATCTGAATCATATATTTACTCATGTTAAAGAGTTTCTTATATAAGGTTGAAATGTTTGTTGGTATACCATTCCAACATGAATAGATATTTTTTGTAGCTAAAAACAGCCACAATCATCTGTGGGCCCTAAGCTGTAAACTGCAAACAGTTAAAAAGAGGCTATGTTAGTAAAATCAACATTTGCATTTGAAGCAAATGGATTTGAGTTCTGATCCAAATCACCCAGTGCCCTGACTTGCTATAGCAATAGAGCTCACCCTAACCAGTTAAGGCTGTGTAGGATTCCAGATGAGGATGAGTGGGTGAAGGCTACCTGTAAGAGTACAGCATGTCACCTGCCCTCTTGCTGTGTCTGTCAAAGCTGACTCTTTGATACCTTCTTCCAGGTCCAGTGCTATCAATGTGGTGAAGATCCTACGTGTTCTGCGAGTGCTCAGACCACTGAGGGCCATCAATAGAGCTAAAGGCCTAAAGGTTAGAATAGTCCCAATGCATTATGTAAACTGTAAAGTCAAGTTTTCTTCAGTCTACTAGGACTTCTACAACAGTGAAGTGCTGGTTTAAGGATCACAAGGCAAGATGCAATCTGCTAGAGTTACAGATGGGCTCGCAAACCTACTTAAATTTTTCCACTGTTGCACTACTAGCTAAATTCCCCAAGTGGTCTGGTAGGTGTCAGGCTAAGTAAGGAGGTATTGCTGGACATGGTAAAGATCTGAGCTCTATTGTTTTCCTGCTCCTCTTTACCTGCAATGTACAATGAAGTATGTAAGGGGTCAGTTTTCTTTCCTGAGATTACTTAATGGTAATAGTTAAACCAAATGCATTTGTTTCTTGTTGTAGTTATGGTTTTCTTACCTAGCCCAAGCATCTCAGAATTATCCTAAAAGTTACTCTTGTTCCTATCTTAAATCTGCAGCATGTGGTACAGTGTGTGTTTGTTGCCATCCGAACCATTGGAAACATTGTGATTGTAACCACTTTGCTGCAGTTCATGTTTGCCTGCATTGGAGTCCAGTTGTTCAAGGTAAAACCATTGAATTAATTAATTCATCTATCATACAGATCTGTCTTCATGAATAGCATGAAGCTTCCTGTAAAAGGGGATATAGAGTCTTCCCTTATATAAAAGAAAAAAAAAATCTGGCACTAGCATTATTACCTGGGATCCTGCTACTATGAATTCCCCAAAACTGGACCAGGCACATGCAGAATTTCTGCATTTTTTTTCTGTAATAACAGGAAACCAGTGGTTAGATTGGCCACTCTCTTTCTCAAATTGTTTATGGCATGACTCAGTGCCAGGAAGGTGAATGGAGCTGTTCTAAAGGGTTTGGTCTTGGAGACTCTGTTACCTCCTTATCTTACTGAGAAGGACTGTGCCAGATGATCACTGGAGGTTCTTTATTTACTTGTTACAATCTACCCTTTATTACCCTACTGACAACTAGTATTCTGCAGGCACTCAGTGGACATGCACTGAGACATACACCGAAAAATTCTGTAAAGGCAGATGAAAGCCTGTGCTCTGGATTACCTAGCACTGGCAATTTTCAATCCATTTGCTCACCTCTGTGTCCAAAAGAACATGTAAACATAGGTGTAGTTAGTTAAGCAAGTAGTATATTCAGTTTCCTTGCTACATGACCTGCCCTAACCCTTGTACAGCTCTGGGAAAGAAAAGAAAGTGATTCCAGAAAAGGAAGCTTCATCCTTCTTTCTTCTTTTTTTTTTTTTTTTTTTTTAAGGGCAAACTGTACAGTTGCACTGATAGCTCCAAGCAGACAGCAGCAGAATGCAGGTGAGTCAGACCTTACCCAGGTAGCCCCTTTTACTGGCAGCATGCTCTCAGTGCAAATGCAATTGTCCCATGTTTTGGCTGTTCTGCAACTACAGGGGGTACTATATTACATACAAGGATGGTGAGGTCAACCAGCCAATGATTCAGCCCCGAAGCTGGGAGAACAGCAAGTTTGACTTTGACAACGTCTTGACTGCCATGATGGCCCTCTTCACTGTCTCAACCTTTGAGGGTTGGCCAGAGTGAGTACTTCTGGAGCCCCACACACTGGGGTGCAATGTTGGCAATGTCCTCATTCATTTCTAAAGAAGAAATTCAAATGCAGAATATTTTTAAAAGTCTAGAGTATTGCAGTTCCTAAAAAAATTCCCAAGAGATTGGAGAAATTCCTGTTCCTATATTTGCCAGTAGTGTACATCACCCCTCTAGGTGTTAAGAGACAATTTCTAGCAGTAGGGCACTGATAACAATATTTGTTACAGTAGGCACTAATGCAGAGATTAATACTTAGAAGTACTGCTAGATGTTGCAAGTTTCCCCATGGAGCCAACAGGCTAGTATGAAATGCACCAGTGCTGTTTCTGCAGTATGGGCAGACATTCACCAGACTATGCTGTCTGTACCATAGGGTCCAATGACTTCCACTGCTCCATTCCATTGGTGTGACATGGGTGTGCAGATACATTACTAGATTATGTGAATTGCATTGTTAGTAAATATTAAAAGCACTGAAATCCCCTTCTCTCACAGAACTCAGTTCCTGGCAATGCAGACTCTTCTGTTTTCTTTTAAATGAAGGAATGTGTCTGTTCTAACTTTTTAATTTTTCAATAATGAATACCCCTCACCTCCGAAGAAGTTCAAATGTATGAAGTGTAACGTGCAGTGGAAGTCTGCACATCTGCAAGTGAAAACATTATGATACAATTGGAAGCAAAATAGCAAACCTGAGTCTTATTACCCTCATGACAACTGCAGATTTTCTCTGCATTGGCTTCCTGTTTGCTTTCAGGTTGCTGTATAGGTCCATTGATTCCCACATGGAGGATGTGGGACCCATCTATAATCACAGGGTTGAGATATCCATCTTCTTTATTATCTACATCATCATAATTGCTTTCTTCATGATGAACATCTTCGTTGGTTTCGTCATCGTCACATTTCAGGAACAAGGAGAGCAAGAATACAAGAACTGTGAGCTGGACAAAAACCAGGTAATTTACAACTACTCATTGCCACCAAAGATAACAAATACATTGACAATAAACTTTAAGAGAGAAAATGCATCCACAGAGGAACATGTCAGGACTGCCAACAAGCTAGAGCACTAAGCTGACTATACTGCCATCTTTCAGGAATCAGGTTAAAAATAATAATAATAATAAAAAATCTCTTTAAGATTCTCACAAAGGAACAGCATCTACTTTGTATCATTAGGTTCACTTACATTAATAAGGTGAATGTAAATATGTTTAGACAGGGTAAATACATATGGATCTCTCTAATAGTTAGAATAGATGCATTCATCATATGATATAAAATAAATTTTTGTAATTATCAGTAAACAAGCTGAATTTACTGGGTTTTATTTTTGGAGGCAGCTGACCAGCCACATATTTTGGTTTGGATTTTTAAATCTACTATGCCTCTTTCACAGCGCCAGTGTGTAGAGTATGCCTTGAAGGCCCGGCCACTGCGGAGGTACATCCCTAAAAACCAGTACCAGTACAAAGTCTGGTATGTGGTGAACTCCACCTATTTTGAATACCTGATGTTCGTTCTGATCCTGCTGAACACCATCTGCCTGGCCATGCAAGTAAGTATGGAAACAGAAAACATCACAAAAGATGAGTTATGAACCCTTGCTGGGAAAATGTAGAAAGAGCAAAGGTTGAGGCCACCTTTCATTTTTACGCCATGTACTGAGGGAGAGGGACATGATAAAAGACATTGTACCGTGATCACTCTGGATGACATTTAGTTAGAATCATGAATTTGTCTCTTCTCCTCTTGCCACTAATACGTGAGACTTTCAACAGTTCTGTTTATCCTGCTTAAAAACAGCACCAACAGTCATATCACAGACCAATTCAGTGGCTGCTATAAGAGCAAGCGGATTCCCGTTCTGAATTGTATCCTTCAAAAACTCGGAATAGGCCATGAACTGCAATTCATTGAGATCTAAATAAAGTTTCTATTTTGGGCTTTACCACATTAAAAAAACAGAGAACAAATAGGTGGGCAATCAAGATGAATAAGGCAGGCAATCTCTGGCATCACTTTTATTCAGTATTATATATGACCCTATAAAAACTTGGCTAAAAAGTACCTTCAGAGACTGTGTTTTATATCTTATCGCCTCAGGGCAGGATTAACTCCACACAATGCATTTCTTGACAGATATTTCCTAATTTGCTTCAGTAGTGATGGACCTGGCTACCCTACTACGTGCTACATTTGTGCGCTTTTCTTTTTCGTTACTATGAGTTTTTCCAAGCCCCTAATGTGAATCTAGCTATCGAACATTTGCTATTGGATCTACAAGAATAGCAAATGGCAACAGTAGATTAACATGTGTAGAGTAGAACAACAGTAAAAGAGGAGACATAATCTTTACTTAGTGGCAAACTTGCAAAAAGTAAAGTCTAAGTTCTTTTCAGCTAAGGAATAGGCTCTTCCAGATACAAGCTGCTCTGTACATTTTCCCAAGACTGTCCTTTTTCCATCTTGTTCCTTCCAGCCTGTTTGTGTCCAAGACCTCTCTCATCTCCCCATCCATATTCACTCAGTCATAGACTCCATCTATTAGGTCCATCTCAGTTCCAGTTTCTGCAGCCACTTGAGCCTCATTCTATTTTACATTGTCTTTAACAAAAAGCCTGACCATCACTCTCCTTCCTAAACTCCATCCCTTCTCCTTGCCCATTCCTTGCAGAATCCCAGTTGCAGTTTTCCATCCATGGATCTCCTTTCCAGTTTCTCTCTGCTACACTTCCTTTCCATTTCACTGTTTAATACCTTTCATTCTGTCTCTGTTTCACCCCTGCTCCAAGTCCCACTCCCCATGCTCTTCTCCAGCATACCCATTCTATCCTCTCCTACAGCAAATTTTGTTTGACCTTAAAATACAGGTTTCTCATAGGCATATAACTTAGTTGGATTTGTGCCAAATTTTATAAGGGACAGCAAACAGGCTGTAGCAACACAAAAACTGCATTATTAATTTTAAATTATTTATTAAATGATTAAATAAATTATCCTGAGTCAATTCAAAATAGGAAAATTCAGCTCCAGTGCTTAAAGTTTAGCAAAGTTAAGCAACTCAGAACAGGGTCTTATTATATGAACTGGAAGATGGTCTAAGTAAAAGATAAGGAAATCAGTTTCAAGAATAATGATCTGAAAAAGGGGAAATGAAGAGTGAGGTGGCAACATCTGCAGAAGACACTATTTCGATTAATCAAGAGGAGACAAAGAGTAACTTCATTAGATCTTAATAAAGCTAAGTGAATGGACAGCGTGATTGCAAATGTAATTCAGAGTTGACAATGGCAGGATAATGCATATTGGAAGGATATGATTTGATCTGCTTATGTACATTGCAGGATCCTGAATTAAATGTAATTACTTGGGAAAGAGCTTGGTATCGTTATGAACAGTTCAGTGAAACCCCTGTTCATTCTGCAGTAAAATTCAAACAAAAAAAGTAATCTAAGTGTTAGGGAAGGGTGAGATAACACAATTGGAGATTGTCTTGTACTATTATGCAAATGTATAATGAGACCTCAACTGAAATGATAAGTTCAAGTAACCCCCCACTCGAAACACTCAAAAAGTTGTTTTTTTTTTTTTTTTAAGAGAAATGATGCAGACCCAAATAGCAGAAATGACTAGAAGTATTAAAATATTGAGATTATAAACATAAAAAAAAAGGGTATATGCTGGGTTTTTCTTTAGAGAACTTTGGCATCAAGAGAGTATGGACCCTGTGGAATTATACGTAGCTCGTAGATTTATTCTTCATATTGCTGCTGGGATCTCTGTTTTTCAGCACTACGGTCAGAGCTGCATGTTCAAGGAAGCCATGAATATCCTCAACATGCTCTTCACTGGCCTCTTCACTGTTGAAATGGTCCTGAAATTGATCGCCTTCAAACCCAAGGTAGGTGCTATAGGTGTGGAGCCTCCCAGCCTCTGTGTGTGTGTGCATGTGTGTGGGGCAGCTGTGAGGAGAAGGAGGAGGTGAAAATTTCTGATCTGTCACCCTACCCATAACTGAGCTGGACAGTTGCTCTCTGGATTGGAGTCTCATATGTATTTAAGATTTTTTTTTCACTGGAGAGTAGACACAGTACAAACAAACAAACAAACAAATGGGAGCAAAACCTGTTAGTAGAGGAGATTCCTAGTTCTTTGTTTTTATTACGTTATAGTAGTTACACTATGTTATGGCAATGGTTTCCATGCTGAATGTTATTCTAATGCTCTTACTTTCCTAAAATAAAATACAAATAGCATCCCATGATTAGTGTCCTGGCCCAAGTGAAGTTAATCAAGCATGACTCATTCTGAGCTTTGGGCTTTGGAAGAAAAAAAAAAGTTTCTTCTGTGAAGTCTGTGGTTCAATGCTCATTGAATTACATTCATTCTGAATCTAAGACTTCATTTATAATACATAGTACCCTAGCAGGTCCTGTCTGGAAGTACTGTCCTGTCCTTAAGGCTATGGCATTCTGCTAGTAGAGTTTTACCGTGGCCTAAAATTGTAACCTACAAGCTCTTCCAACTGTTTTGACAGCTGTGTGGGACAATGACAAAAATTCTGACCTCACATAATTTAAAATTATGTGAGGCTTTATTCTATGGAGCGTAAATTCAGTGGCACATCATGAATGGAATTCAGATACGTAAACAGGGGTAACTCATGATATTTGTTATCTTCATGGATGCATTTGTACATTGGGTTTGGCAGATGCAGATTGAAATGTCAGTATAATATTAATAAAGATGAGAACCACCATGTCTGGCATTTTTTCTTGTCCTTCATGTTAAAAATTTAGGGGATCACAGAAGTTAAGAGCTACAGCTGAAAAACTTCCTTCTCCCATTCCAGTGAATTCAGTGTTAGTTTTTCTTGATGTCTTTGTTTTGATTTCCTTCCACTCAGCCTGTCTTCCTTCCTCCATGCTTTCTAGGAATTCTTTTAGAAGAGTCACAGTTTTGTCTTGTACTCTTGTACCTTGTATGCCTTCTTGGATGTAGTTCTCATGAAGATTAGGAACCTCTTTTTGCTGTCCTGTGGAGACTGGATTTTTCTTTGAGATCTTGGACACAATCTTGGGAAAATAACAGTATCATCATCTATTTCAGAGGAGATTTTAATTTTCAGGAGGGATCTATCACATTTGAGATTCTACTATATCACTTAGCAAACACATCTTTTTTCCTTTTGTAAAATAATATCTGCACATTTTATAGCAAGGAATTTATCTCACAGGCTTTGTAAAGATCTTTGGATTTCATAGTTCTACTTTACAGGAAGACTCTTAACTATAAGGAAGATGAGATTCTCAGGCAGAATTTCATTTGAGCATTTAAGAGAAGAAGCCCAACTAGATTAGATAATGAGCTTTGTACCTATGCAGGAAAGACTTTATCTGACATGGTTGCTTTTAACAGTAAGGAATTGGACTGAATGTGGATGTCCCTTCTACTTTCTGTTTCCCATATTCCTGTGTTCAGTCTCCTTTTCAAGCTTTGCTGCACAAAAGAATTAATCAAAATCAGCTGAGGGTAAACATCTGTCCTCTAGATAGTGAAGTGAAAATGATTACCTAAAGAGACTGTGCAAGCTCCATCATTAGAGGTTTTCAAATTAAGTTGGGTGAACCTTTGTTAGAGGAAGTTTAGGATATATGGGCTGCCTCAGGACAAAGGAAGAGATCATCTTATAAGATCTCTCAGCCCAGTTTTCTGTGATTGTGTAGTTTACAAATAAACCCCCAGCTAGCACACAGTTAAAAGTGAGAATAGATGAGAATTTTACCTTGTGACTAGAATAGCAGAGTATTAATAGAGACTTCTAAGTTAAGAATCAGACACCAGCCTCAGGTTGGTGCCTGCTCATCTTGAATGGATAGGCCATGAACAGAATAAATGTGCTTAAAATCTCAGTCTGTCCCATGTGCCAAAAATAGTACTAACCTTTAAACTGCTAGTTTAATTAGTTAGTTTCAGGAAAATAAAGAGCATTTTAAAAAATGGAACCATAGGACCTACAAGGAAGAATAAGAGGAATGAACTTTTGAAAAGCACTAAAACATCAAAAACACTTGCCTCAAGCAGTATATTCACGCTGAATTATGCTTAATACCAGTTCAGTGACTCAAGTCTGGAAACATCAAAATGCTTTGATGTAACTTGCCATTGTTTTCTTCTTCAGTACAAGGATTTGGCCTGCAGTCTTCATTCTCTACTCCATACTGACTCGCACTGCTCTCCTTTCAGAAGGCCATTTAAACCAATTGTGGACCAGCACTGCAGAACAGTCTTTTCCTTTTTAGGTTGCACATTTGGTATTACAGCTGAACACGCCTAGAGCATGTGGGGAGTCTCCCAGCATGGGGAAAGTTGGTCACACAGGCCACTGGCCAGAACTTGTGCCCTCCTATCATGCAAGATATAAAGTGAACAAACCAAGTTTTCAGATGGAGATTGTCCCTGGAAACTCCAAAAAAGTACAAAAGGATTTCATTGTCACCTGGGTGAATATCAGTTACCAACCTTTCCTCTGTAACCAACCAAACTCGCCAGCGCTGAAGATGTGAGACACTAAGTGCTGTTAATGTTTCCCAGATATGAATGGCAAGATAAGGTAGTAGTGAAATCTCTGCAGAAGTCACAATTGGCTGCCATTTCCAAGCCAACCTTTGATTAAGGTGTCTGATTTTGATATTGCACACTCTTTTGAGTGTGAAGAAGAGGTCTGAAGGGTTTCCTAAAATGATGGAGCTGTAAGCTTGGAGAAACTGAGGTACATGAATGTGTTGTGTCCTCATCTTCATCATAGTACCCCGGAAGATGTGGCATGAGGTTCATCACGAGCTAAAACTGGCAAAACATGCTGCTTCTCCAGCTTTGTTGTGCTTAACTGAAGAATGGTGCTATAAGGGTCCTTTAGTTAAGCTACAGCAGCTTAGCTACTTAGCTGCTTTAGCTAAGTTACAGCAGTGTAACTACTTTGTAATTCTGAAGTAGCTGCCAACAGCTCTTCCTTGAACACTTACTTCCTACAGGCACCTTGGAAGGAATTGGTCCCCAGCAGCAATACAGAGGTGGTCGCCAGCAGCAATGCAGGGTAGCACAAGCTGCTACTCATTCGTATATTTACGAAAAAGAATTGCTAACAGAACTAACTGAGTGAGGTCTCTGCCATGGGTACTCACAATTGCTACTGTCTTCAATTCTTACAGAAGTCAACACAGGTCCTATTACATGAAGAACAGCTTGGGAGTTACTGCAAATGCCATTTCCCTAACTGCAAACAGTGTATGACAGTAACTAACTATATTAGTGGTTTATGGTAACTGCAGTGCCACCCACATATGGCCTATGTAGTAAAAGAAGAGGTAGTAGTCTCAAACTGAATAAGTTTTTTGCTGTATTCGAGTCTTACTTCATCAGTCCTGTTCTGAGAGGATACATGTACTCCTTATTAGCTACTCTAAATAGGAAAAGGTGAAAGAAAAAAAAATAGCTAGGTCATCTAGTCTTAGGCCTAACTCTTGGAGTAAGCACGAAGATTTAGTCATTGAAAAGCCAGCTGTGGGGATAAGGAGCTGAGTCTGAGTCAGGGCTGATCGCCTAACACGTACAAAAAGTATGTGAAGGTGGTAGAAAGACAAGGGCTTTTCTAACTAAATATTCTGTTTCTGTTGAGATTGATTGCTCTGGTCAGGGAATCCCTTTGATACCTGTCCTTTTTACTGAACATCTTCTGTAAACTTTGATTTTGTTTAGTCTCTGGAGAGATGGAGAAACTATAGATAGCAAAGGGTTATAGAGAAGAGGGGTGTGTTAGCTGTAGTTTTCCACTGGAAGAGGCAGTGCATGCTAGGCAGGGACAAGGTCAGCCTCAGAGCTCTTGTGTTTCTGCGTGGTTCATTTTTTTGGAGAAGAGGATCCATTCTCTGAGGTTTTTGCATTATAAGTCTAAACACTATAGAAGACAGCTCGTACATGTCTGATGCACTTGAGGCAGGAGGATTTGTTAACAGTTAATAAGAGAGTTTTGGGTTGATGAAGGCTGCTGATAAAGAAAACATCCAATACATGCCCTGCAGAGTATTAATGTGCTACTCTGAAGCAAAACTCCCAAACTGACCTGCAAGTTTGTCTTGGCTAAAGCTCATGAGCTGATTCAAAACTAGCTACTGCAAAGGGGTAGACATTTTAGAATTAATACCATTGAGCCAAGGTCTTTTGCTGCTTTGTTTTTCTAATTTTGTAAGTTCTCTGGCCAGTCTGTTAAGCTGTTTTCCAGTTCCTAGGTGGAGCAAGCTGCTGCTTTTTTCTGCTTTTTCTGAAAAGAACTGCTAAAGGAAATGAGAGGTGCTGTGCTCTCTGGGGAATCACAGTTGTTACCATCCTAGCTTCTTAAAGAAGAAATCTCTACAAGTAGTCCATGAAGGGTCAACTATTCTCCAAAAAGTCACCTTGGGTCTTTTCAACTCAAAGACAATGGCTTAAAATTCCTGTTCACAGGAATGTGAACCATTTAAATGTAGGGGTATATATATATGTGTGTATGTGAGTGTGTATGAGCTATTTCAACATATAGATGGGTTTTTCTTCAGGAATTTTAGACTTTTCCAACTCCCTGGAATGGCATCTCTTACTGGTGAGCCACATCTGTTTCTTTCAGGAAATGTTTTAAGTATCTTCCTGTTAACTAGGGCAGCACTTACTAGTCTGAGAACTGTGAATTTTCATCCTCTGTCATCTTGAGGTAGGAAGATACACTGATAGAACTACTTCCATGTATAAAGTGCATGTTCATATATCTTGTCAAATCGAGGTTGGTCTGTGAAAGGGGAATCTCAGGATTTCTTCCTTGAATTACAGTCCTTTGTGAGACCATATATCACAAATCTATTCCATTTGCTTTCAGTGTTGCTTGTGGATGTTACCTGTAAAGAATCTTGTGACGACACCATCTGTCCTGTATCAGATAGTTAGTTTAGTCCTTCATTTATCACTCTGACCTTTTCTCTGAAGTCCTTCCATTCTTCAATACAATTTTCATATAACAGAGTTCAGGCTTCTGTGCACTGTTTTAAACAAGTTTCACATTCAGTACAAGGCACATAAAATCCCGTGGGATCCCAGGACAGGCTATAACCCTTTGAACAGTGGAAGTTTGGAGTGTCACTCCTTCTCTGTACCTCGTAAGAAGCATTCTTACCCAGGGTTATTTCTTAGTCACCATGAATTGATAGATCTTTAGTGTTTCTTTCTCCCCAGTGTATTTGCCCATCTTCATTCCCCTTTAGGCTCCTCTCATTCAGTGTTTATCATGTATATGATGCACTGACATCTTCCTCTCAAACCTGCAAAATGACTCATTTTGTTCCCTTTTACTACTCCATTTCTAGTACGTGTCTGCCTCTACACACAGATCCTCGAGCAGTCTGTCATAAAGTCACACTGGCGGCTTCCTGCTGCTTGCATTCTTCTTTCTCACCATGATCACAATCCAGCCTTTCTTAGTTAGGATAGATGTCTCAGCATTGTCACAAAAAATGAAGTTTTGTATCCTATCCTCCTGCCTCATTGACACCAGGATAGTTAATCTGGGAAATCTAAAGATCTTTGTACTTCTTCATTCTAGTAGCTTTATAAATACCTGTATAGTTTAATGTGCTGCACTGGCATCATTCATCAGAGTATTTCCTTGCTCCCACTTACCCGGAGAAAACAAAGTAAAGATATTCTGCACTGATACAAAAATGTCAGGAAATGTGGTTGCAATTGAATGGTCTTTGCCCAGCTATAAAAAACACTTCAGGTCCATCCTGAAAAAACGGTGAGAGAAAAGTAATATGTTGTGGGTGGAAAGAAACGCATGTTATTCGACAAAAGGGAAGAGTGGGCTCCATTTGATGATACTGCTGGATAAGAAATATTGAGCACGAAAAGAACAGGGAATAGCCAGGTAGTAGAGAAAGTGAAGTGGAGAAAGTGAGAGCACTAAATAAACAGGAAGGACCATGTCTGGGGGAAAAAAAAAAAAAGAGAGAGAAGGAAGCACATCTGGAAGGAAGAAAGAGCCATACATAGATAATGGAGAGGAGGAAAGGACAGAATACTCTTACAGGAAGAAAAGAAAAAATAAACCCAAGATCCAGAAAGAGGAAAATATTAGGAAAAAGAAGAAGAAGCAACTGGCCAAAAAAAAAGTGCAAAAAAACCCCAGAAATGGAGCTGGAAGTAAAAGTGGATGTGGAGAAGGATTTATAAAAGATAAAAAATTAAAGAATTAAAAGCAAAAAGGAGAATTTCATAGCTTTTAAGCTAATGAGCATCTTCTTTTTTTGCTTCTACATTTTTCTGAAGTTCACTGGCAGACATCCCAGGTCTTCATGTTTAAACACATCAGTATCTCAGCCATAGAGCCTCTCCATGTACTGTTGCAATAGAATAATTTTCAATTAAAATTGAGTACAGTGTATTTCCACATTTCTGTGGATAAAACTCAGACCTGTTGCAAAAAGTTAATGTGCTTCTTCATAAATGCCTTCCTTTTTCGCCGTAACACTTCTCTGCTTGGAGTATGAAAATACAAAATATTATTCACAATCTTCAGTGTACCCAGCAGCCCAGCTGGAGTTACAACACAGCAGTTTGAACAAGCCCAGCCGACAGATGACCAGAAATCCTTGACATTTCCACAGTGCGTGTCCAGACACTGCACAGCATGTGTGCAGTTGGATGAAGGCTTTCAGAAAGTAGCTGAATCAGGCCCAAGGGTTTTGAAAAGAAACCAGAAGAAAAGAAAATTATAATTCCTTATTAGTATCTCCTCTGCTTTCTCTTTAGTAATCCTATTTGCCAGGAATTTTATGCATTTTGCATAGCATATATGTCCTGTGGAGATTTGACCATATGGTCTTTTATGTCCACAGACTTGAGAGGAACATTGAGACTTTTTTTAAAGCCATTAAGAAAATATAAATGTACTATATGCCCGAGCCATATCTGTAGGTTACTCTGTTGTAACTGAGAAAATTCTCGACATAAAAGTTCAGGTCATCCCAATCCTTTATACCCATCAGTTGGTTGGGTATCAAGGATCATCAAGGGGACCTGTTCCTTAATGCTGCTTGCTCTACAGAACTGCTATCTGCTCATGTGTCCCAGAGAAGGAAAAAGAAGAGAAAGGCTGAGAAAGTAGCAGGGCAACTTGCAGCACAGCCTTTGCCACGGGGCTCTCATAGCAGTCCCTGTAGCTGTGAGACTTTCTCAGAGAGAGAAGGGCTTCCCTCTAGTCAAGGGCCAAAGCAGGGGCTGTTGTTAGTCCAAAAGTTTGTGCTACAGACATATTACGCAGGAGGGGCATTAAAAAAAGGAGTGACATTAGAGTGCTGGCCCATTAAGTGACATGCCTGACATAGCAATAGGCCCTTAAGCAAAAAAAAACTCCAATTTGGTTACAGAGAAAGAAAATGTACAACAGGACACGGAGGGATTAGGTTCGTCTGGTAACAACTTCCACAAGAGAGGAGTCAACCAGCACATAACTGCCTTCTTCTTCATTATGGCAGTCTCAGGAATCTTCCTGGGAATTTCCAGATTTCGTTCAGTTCCAGAGCAGATCCTGAGTGTGCACAAGAGCTGGGCTATTTTTCGGTGTGTGAAAGAAGGAAGATAGTGCTAAACTAAAGTGTTTTTATTGTGAACATGCTTATATTCAGAGATGGCATAGGCCATGATTCCACCTAAACATGACATGCAGGAAAAAAAAAAAAAAAAAATTTGGTAAAAGAAGAAATGAAGACCGATGAAAGACTGAGAAACTGATTTTTTTAGCAATTTCCAGCTCACAGATGTGCTTGAATCTGGGTTAGGTAACGTCGAAGTCTCCCTATTGAGCAGCGGTTGGCATACTGCATGAAGCATACTGGTCTCTATCCAGTTTCCTCATGGAAAATGTATGTCACAAAACTTACCAGCAGGGTTGGTTTCATTTGGTTTCTTTGTTGGTGTTTCCAAAGAGGCCAAGAATGAAGTTATATGAAAACAAGTTTTTCCTTTTCATGTAAAACTTTGTTCATTCATGTCATGGCTGAGACAATTGATGAGGAATGAGATGACTGTTTTGCCTACTGCTTTCTATGTTACAGTTGTTTAAATGCAGGACATACTCATTCTTGGAGGAAGAGGACACTTTTTTTTTTTTTTTTTTGCACAAAAATAGCTCTCTATGTATTTCTATATAGAATGTGTGAATATTCTAACATTGGTCAGCCAGATCTATGCAGTCCTCAGGCATTCTGAAGGATCAGTGATCAATTCAGTTGGCAGAAATAACTGTTAAAAAAGATGGATAAAAGCTTCAATGAGGGAGGACCTTTTCCTTCACAGTAAACGTACCCAAAGAATTTGCATATTACTGCAACATTGTGACAGAGTTGGTTTCAGTCTGGCACTTGAGGATTTTAATGTCATTATAAATGATCAAAAATAATGATATGACTGCACAATGCAACAGTGTGGGAAGTACTGTGTTAGCTATTACACTTAATTATTTAATACAGAAAATTATTCATACGGTGTTAAAAGCCCAGTGGGATGGTGCACCAGGGTCTCATTCACAACAGCACAGGCAGCTGCAGCAACAGCATGTGAAGGGAACAGTTCCAGGCAAAATGACTCGCTCTCACTCACAGAAGAAAAACTCCAATTCTCTATCACTTCTATAACAAAGTTTTTTAAAAGAGCCAGAAGTTCTCACAAATGTGAATCTTCTCTTCATGTAAGAATGGTCCCAGAAAGCAGACTGCAATATAGCCCCTGTAATATAGCCCCAGGTAACTTTTCATCGTGTTAGGAAATAAGATTTCCAAGGTTATATGGTTACTGGACTTTAAGCTAATTTCTTTATCACCCTTTTGACTTCTGTGGGGACTTTGGAGACTTCAGGTCTCTCTATTTCTGCCTCCTGAGTGTAAAATGAGAAGAGCCATCCTCTTTAATAAAATAATATGATTGATGGATGGCATATCAAAGTAATTATATGAAAGTAATCATTATTTTATTAATTAACATATTATTTTATTAACTAATCTAAGACTAGGCCATTTCTGGAAATGGAGATAACATTAAAAAAAAAAAGCTACTCAGAAAGCTGTCGATGATGTTATAGAAAGACTGCCTTTCTGCCAGGGAGTATCCATTTTCCATGCAGCAACCCTGTCAGAGCAGACCACAACCTTTTCATCTGGTAGATACGAGCACTGAGAAACTATTCCAAATCCAGCCCCTTATATAGATTGTTTCTTCATCTGTTGTCTGCCACTGCCTTATCTTTCCACAGCAGTAAATGGCTCTTTACTCCTAAAGATATATAGGTTCTGTTCTTGCATTTTGTTACTTGTGTTTTACTTTGTTTGAAATCTTCCTCCCCAGACTGAGATTTTAGTCCTGTTCAGTTGACAATCATCAGAAACAGCAAAGCCTCATCCTTCTGCTCTTTGTATAGGACTGTTTCATGATGCTGGTTTGGTTTCTTTCATTCAAGATTTGTTTTTTGGCTCTCATCAAGACCTGCTTATTCTGATCCTTAAAAAATCTTTGAGTATCTACAAATTCTTCCTAATAGAATTTGACAGCAAAATTATCATAGATTTCACCATGCAGAGCACTTTGTGTGATAAATGATCTGTTCAGAAATAGCAGTTCATCACATTGATTTCTCAGTCTTTCCAGTAAAGCTGATGCTGATTTTATTTCTCTTTACTGAGAACGTGTCTGTTTTCATGAGTGCTACCTCCTTTGGTACCGCTGTACCCACAAGGGATCCGAAGGAAGTTCAAAAAATCTTATTTTATTGCTCCAACTGGCCAGCAGGCTGGAGAAGAGAGCTTTCCATTACTCTGCCTCCATTTTCATGCCCTTACAGCAAGGAAGCCTTCAGCATTAGTGTTCTCAGCCATATCTACCCTTCCCTCACAGGAAGCTATGAGCAATCCAGGCCGAGAGTGACATCGGGATCAGCTAGATGTCCAGTTTCAGTATGCCTTGTTACCCTTCCTTCAGGCCTTCTGAGCATTCAGCCTTTGCTGCCTCTAGGAGATGCTTCCATAAAAAATGTTCCATGTTATTTTTGCTGTGCTTCTGTTCCGGTCTTTAGAGGAACTGGTGACTTCCTAGTCACCTTAGCACTTCCTACTAAGGGCTTCTATACTGCAATGACAGGCACTTTGGAGTAATTGAAGGTAGATGGAGGTTAGGGATAACAGTACCATCTCTTCGATGAGCACAAAAGGGCTTATGGTGCTATCTGTAAAAATACAATTCTAGTGGAATAAACTGGGCTACGAGATCTGGAAATGGGAGTTCCCTATTCACAGAACAGACATGATAAAGGCTGTTCTGGCAGATGTCCACACAGTTATTGATTATCTGAACATGTGGAGAGCATGAAAATGTTTTCTTCTGACTCAAGAGACTATAGACCCCACACATTTTTTTTTTCATTATAGGTTTGTCAGAAGAGAGCTCATGGAGCTCAGTAACTCAGTTCAAGCAAAAGGTTTTTTTTTTCTGTGATAGAGATACTTATCCACTAGAAGCACAGCTGAGTTAAGTAACTCCTTTAGCAACTGCAGGCTCTCAAGCAATCATCAGAAGATGATCACTTTTAACCAGTAACAAACTACCCCAGATTTATACCAGTGGCCTAGAAATAAATACTTTGGTCCTTCTCCAGATCACAGCACCATTTAAGTTCTCCAGGTTCTTTGATTCTGCCATGCTGTCCAGTATGTCCAGAAAGGCTGTAGACCACAGGGGACACCTCTCTGCTCCTAGTTAGATCTTCATATGAGAGCTGTGAGAGAGCATGAAGCAGAGTGAGATAGGATCATAAAAGAAAATATGAATGTTATTTAGCAAATATTTTGCTTTACAAGTGGGTCCTCTTTTCTTATTGAATAAACAAAGAGAAGCAGCAGTTTTCTCTGGAACTGATAAGACCTTTGGAAAACCCTGGGGAGCTGAAAAGCCTCTCTCCTCGGTTCTTGTCTGCTCAAAGATTTGGTAGAGCACAGCGGGTATTGTGCTATTCCCCACAGCAGTGACTCATTACGGCAATTGGTAGGTGAGCTGCTGTGAGTCTCTGTTTCAGAATTAATCCATCAATGGCTGAGCACTGATAGCTAGTATGCAAATAGGTGCTGATTTCTTGCAGTCTGTCAGGAGCAGCAAGCAGCAGCATCCTCCACTTTATTCCTTCTGCATTAGGTTCTGCAAATTTCTCTGATTGCTGTTATGATTAAACGGTATCTCCACATAACAGAATTTGCATTATGTCTATTTAATGATCGAGCTATTGTAGCTTTGTATGAATCTTCAGGTTACATGTAAATCTCTCGTATCTCTTTTAAGAAGGTATGTCAAGAGTCACAGAGTAGTGTAGTGTCATTTCATTCAATTCCATTTTCCAATGAGACTGTCCCTTGAAAAAATACTTTCTAGGAATTCTTTTCTTAATGAAATCTGAGAACTCACTCTCATAATTCTAAATGGCCTGCAGTATTTTCAGAAACATATTCATATTCTAAGCAAATATCTGTCTCATTTTAGAAATCACCAGCAAAGTCTGTTTTGGTGTCCTTTACAATGATCAGGATTTTTTGCTAAGAAATCATATGGAATATTAGTAAACCACACCCTTTCTTGCTTCCTATCTACTATTTCCAACTGATTAATATTTTCCTTATTGCTTGCACATACAGGTTTATTTCAGATAAATGGAGACAAGGTTCTTCTGTCAGTTTGCTTTCTTCTCAGGCTCCATCCGTATCTGTCTCAATTTCTTCTCCACCACCATCTCTTCATCTGTGTGTTCCTACACACATACATATATATCTTTCCCTTTTTTTCTGCAACACTTACAGGAGCTTCTGCCACTAGGGACCATCTGCCCTACATTCAGATCTCACACAGTGAATAGCCTTGACCCTCACTATGCTCTTCATCTTTGAGAGGCTTTTCACTCGGAGGGATTTGTTAATTCTTGCCAACCACCTAGTAAGAGATGCAAATGAAAACCCATGACTAAGCAGACAAATAACTGCACATAAATTAACATAGAGGTGACCCTACAACTCCCACAAGGCTGGATTCTCGTAACCCAGAGGGTACCATGATTCCAGGAGCCTCCTCCTCGGGATTTTTGCCTTCAGGATAGCCCTACAGTGCTCCAACAGCAGTGCATTCTTATAGACCAGGTGATTCTGAGTTCAGACCTTCAGATAGACTCCAGTGGACGATTTTTCTGCTGTTATCACGGTTCCT
Organism: Crypturellus tataupa; assembly: GCA_034781795.1. Classification (NCBI taxonomy): domain Eukaryota; kingdom Metazoa; phylum Chordata; class Aves; order Tinamiformes; family Tinamidae; genus Crypturellus; species Crypturellus tataupa. The sequence goes on from JAWLRI010000083.1 coordinate 456,145, forward strand.
TGGATACTGCATTTAGGATCTCATATTCACAGGAGGTAAAAGAAATGGTCTCCAGAGATTTCAGTGGCTCCATTAGTATCAAAACAATCCCCAGAATCTTTGATAGCTAACCTCAGCAATTAGGAAACCTAAAAATGATTGGCATATTCATTCTGAAATGATACAATGTCTGCTCCCCTCGCACAAATGAGATTCCATTCCAGTCAGCTACTGCATATTTATGCTCAGCCTTTCATTAACTTATTGATCCTGTGGTGACTCACTATCCTTGGCTATCTTTGAAGAAACAAAAAAATGGGGGAAAATGTGCTCTGGTGGTAAGGTATTTTCACATTTCTTGAATATTCAGTCCAATCCTCCTGGTCTCTTTCTGTCTTCCTTTCTCCCCAAAAGCTTCATGAGTCTCCACAGAACTCCCATTTGAGAGGGCAACTATCATTCCCCAGTAAGCCCATGCCGTAGTATGATATGTAATTATACTGCTAAGTCAGTGTCAAGCATCTCCCTTTAAGGGTAAAATATGGTATTACACTCTAAATTCCTGTACTGCAAAAACAAACAGTGCCATCAATTCACTTCCAGTCAGACCTCCACCCCCTTGGGAAAAGTACATAGAACTTTCTGGTGGGAAAAATAGTTTGGAAATACAATCTCTTTATTGGAGTGAAACCTCTTCCTTCATTCAGCTTGTCTTTCATTAGCCACCCTGGTACACTCCAGTGAGGAATGTGGCTTTAAGAGGTACTTTGAGGTCACAAGATTGAAATCCCCAGAAGTCTAGTTCACTCTGTGTATGTCCTCGTAACTCTTGACAAAATTATGAGGTCTGATCCGAAGCTAAGTAATCATATGGTCATTTATAGGTAAATGTCTCTAAGGAGGGTGGCTTTTTAAGGAAAAATTCCTTTAACTTGCACACGAATGAGGCATCTAGGTACAGTGTTTTCTTTGAGCTTTATTACTATGAATAATATCTTCTTAATTTTTACCCTTCTTTGTGAAATACAGAGGGAGCAGGTGAGAAGGAAAGGAAGGTTTTAAAATTTATTCATTTTCTTAATTCAACACTGGTGTATTGGATATAGGGTTGAATAAAACTGCATTCATGTCCATGGTTCCTCTCTATCACTCCTGTGAGAGGTGTAGGAGGAAGAGAAGGGTTCTCTGAGTCCACCTGGCAGCCAAGCAGTAGTGTGCCAGGATCTGTGACTGCCTCATGGACCAGTCCATGACTTTCAAAGCAAGAATCTGGCTGATGAGACTCAGCAGAACATCCCTGGGGAAAGAACTCAAAGGGTAAATCTGGAGCAATTCCACAGAAGTTAGCAGAGTGACTCCAGATATGCTGAGATCTCACAAAGGTCCAAATCATGTATTTGCAACGGCAATGAGAAGGGGACCTTTTCTTTCCAGGTCAGAATCTCTCCTTAGATGTGCCACCTGTGTCAGCATAATGCCACTGCTTTCAGTGAAGTTACATTACTGCAACGGGAAGCAGAATTTAACCCGGTGGATTCATTGGTCGTCTGAGGACAGAATTTGATGTCACTTGTCACCCTGGTTTTGTACCAAATTCAAAAGCTGTTGTAACAGCATTCATGGCTGTAGGGCTCTGTGTCCAGAGCTGCTCAGTAAAAAGAAATTGCTAATTTGGTTACCCCCCAAAATATTATTTGCTATATGATTGGTATCATACAGCTAGTAAAAATCACCATGTGTCCATCACCACAGATTTAAAAGCAGAGTCTTAATTTTTGCGGGTAAAACCCTGCACAACTTGTTTCTAATCTTCAACCTTGCAGCTGCCCAAAAGCAAACTCTGTTTTTCCTGGAGTTGTTTGCGTTCCTGCTGAAATCCTTAGTCGTTCCTAAACTGTAGGGTTGGAAAAGGAAATAGAGGATAGCCATCCTACTGAATACAGGTGCTCATTTGGCTGTGCCACGTGAGCAGTGCCATTGCCTTCAGCAGGACTGTCCACATGAACAGGGGCAGGAGGATTGGGGCTGTTGTCTTCTATTCCATTCTCTTTGATTCTGCAAGTGTCTTCTCTGCCAAGGTCGTATCAGGCTGCAATAGCACTTTTTGCAGCTCTGTATGATCTATGTCTGTCCTTTATTTATTAATATGCGTGTGCCTCTACAGTTTAATCTGCCATTCTCTCCCTCCCCTTCCTCTAATTACAGTTTTATTTCAGGTCCATCTGGTTGCTAACGATGCTGGACATCACCGCTGAATTCATTCTAATATTTGTTATGTATTTTCTAGGCTGGACGCTGAATAATAATATTCTCTGAATTTGCTTTTGCTTCTGTTTCCTTCCTCCCTGTTGTAGTTAATTGTGTAGTGATGAGTAGTCATGGGATGATTTCTCCTCGCAGTGTTAAGTTACCTGTTATCTATTCCAGGCAAAATATAGGGCTTTTCTCAGTCCTCCCTACCAGTCCCCTTCACGAGTATGAAACCAGTTGGCCTGTATCTTTCTCTGCCACCTTATTTTTTTGTCCTGCTCATGTATAATATAGCTTGCAGCCATCAGTCTCAAAAGCATCTGGTCAGCAGTGTCTCAAAGTTTAGAAAGAAACTTTTTGCCAGTGTCTGCTGTAGGCGTTGGCCAACGCCACAGTAATTGCAGGTTCCCAAGCCTGGCTTTTGCAGTGCCAGTGCTGGGATTCGCCCCCACTCCCAGCCCTCTTTTTTGCATTGTGCAGCACTGCCTGGGAACACAGGCTCACAGTTTACCCATGACCTGACTCTCTGGCTAAGAATAGCAGTCGCAGTGCAACTCGGGTTCAGTCTCACTGGAGACATGCCACAGCTGGGAAACAGGGAGGTCAGATTAGCCTGTGCTCACAAACCCAGAACACGTAAAAGGAGCACAGAAAGTTTTGTCTGTTTGCTCATTTCAGGACCGTAGAACAAGGGAAGAGTGTGCAAAGGTATTTTGTGAGCCAAGATAAAATTTCTTTGCTTATGATACTAACTTGAACAGGAAGTAGACAAAAAGAAGTTCCTCCAGGCTGAGCAGGACGTTTTTTTTAAATCGTTTTGTATCCTCATAATACATTCAGCAAAAAGTTATGCAGGATGGGGAAGGCAAGCAGTGCAGGTAAGCTGCTTTTGAGCACTGCTGAGGACAAGGAGATGCAAGCTACTTCTGCACAGCAAACTGAAGGTGGGAGTTTAGCATATGCTAGAAGGTCTACCATAGCATGCTGTAGACAACTTATGTCTCAGTAGTGCAGTGGCACAGTCTTTAGCGTGAGTTAGCAGCAAGGCTTGTTCTGAGCACATGCCAAGGTCAACTTTGGTTCCATCTTTACCCCTTCCTGTGGGATGCACTGGCACATGCTGCATTCACGCTGTCATTTTGCAGTGCAGAAGTGCTTTCAGAATAACGAAAATACCAGCCCGGCTGTGTAGTTTAAGAAAGGGGATAGGACAATAGCAATAGAAACTTTTAGGCTAATGGCTGTCATAATACGCATTGTGGCTGGGTAAAAAGGAAACATGACGACCAGTGAGCTTCAATGAGCACATGCCCTCGCTCAGGAGTGCCCTCTGCTGTGATGGGACACCTGGTCCTTGTTAGTGTGAGCACACAAGCCTCACATAAAACGTGCAGCCTGGGGGTTTTATTCTCACTGGGAGAAGGGGAGTGATTTTTTTTGAGGTGGTGTGACACTTTCCTGCACTCTTCCCCAAACCAAAGCTAAACCCATGTGAAATGGCGAAAGGCCGTATGCTGGTAGGAATTGGAGATGTCCAGAGGAGCTGATCCTGCAGCCCCTTCTCCTGTGAGCAGCCGTGCTCAGGGACATCTGTGTAGCTTCCCTTCAGCTTCTTCTCAGAGGCAGAGGGAAGCAGTCGCTGGCCTGGGGCACGTTAGCTGGAAAGAGCTGCTCGCACAAGGCGGGGATGCGAGCACTGGCCGGCAGCTTGAGATGCAACAAGTAGATTTAAGCGGAATACCATTTGAGGTGTCAGGGCAGAAATTCTAATGGTAATTTTGAACTGTTTTTGTCTGTCTAACATTCCTTTTTAATCCCCATCCTGCCTGCCCCTTCCTTATGTAGGGTTACTTTAGTGATCCTTGGAATGTTTTTGACTTCCTCATCGTAATTGGCAGCATTATAGACGTCATTCTCAGTGAAACTAATGTGAGTATTACTCTACCCTCCCCAGGATACCACCACCACCTCCTCCTCCTCTGCTGTTCCTTCTCTCTTTCTCTCCTTCTTTCTCTTTTTTATTTTTTATCGTTTTTTTTTCCTCTAGTCATGCTTTTATTGAACTTGCCGTCGTCCTTCTCCTTCTCCCAGGGAAAAAAAAAGGAGGGGGGAAACACCTCCTTCTTTTTCACTTGTCATAGCTCGCCCCGAGGCTGTGACTGGTGAAAGCGCACAGAGTTTGGGGTGTGTGTGCTTTTTTTTCCCTCCAAAAGGTAGACATGCTTGAGTGTAACTTTCTGACTAACCAGGCTTTTGTTGATACCCTCCATCATGTGAAACGTTACAGAGGTTTGAGCAACCAATACTGTAGAGTGGTAAGAGACTATTTAATATGCCCACATAACCTCTTTCTTTTCTTATTTTTTTCCTCTTCTCTCCCTCTTTCATGCTTTTTTTTGTTTTGTTTTGTTTTTTATTTTATTTTATTTTACTTTTTACCTTTTTTCCCTCTTTCTCTCCCTCTCTTTCTTTCTCTTCTTCTTTCTTTCTCTTCCTTTCTCTCTCTCTTTCCTTGGCTTCTCTGCCACATGCAGCACTATTTCTGTGATGCATGGAATACATTTGACGCCTTGATTGTTGTGGGTAGCATTGTTGATATAGCAATCACCGAGGTGAACGTAAGTAGCTGGCGTCTGTCCATGATCGTGCCTGCTCTAACATTCATTTGTCTTTCCCGGGTTCTTTTATTTTTCCTCCCCCTTCCTCCTTTCTCTTGGGTTTGTTTTAAGAGCATTTTGTTTAGTTTTGAATCTCTCTCTCTCTCTCCTTTTTTTTTTTTCTTCTGTTTTAATTTTTGGAACGACTTAAAGGACCTTTTGACTGTTGCATCATTTTCTTTCCTTCATAAACCGCCTGGCATGAATTAAACTGTATAGCAGGAAAAGTGATGGGAAATGTGGAGTGTAAGTGAAAAAGAGATTTGTGCCATGGGAAGTTGCTAGAAGAGTCCCAGGCCAGCACTTTGGCCTACCCAGCGTTATGCTTTGCTTCCCATGGCAGTTCAATACCCTCCACCCCACAGAGATCTAAAGGTCAGTTCTTTCGAGGTGGAACTGTGGGAACCAAACCTAGAATCCTGCTGGTGCTACCACCACCCAGGCTTCCTCCAAGATAAATAAGGACCAAATCAGCTCTATTTAATAGAGGAACCTACTCCTAGTACTTAGTTTCTAACTTGAAAAAAATAGATACCTTATTAAAAAAAAAAAAAAAAGCACCAAGAAAAAACAGGTGTCCATAATTAAGCCTGGTTCAGTTTGCTCCATCTCACAAAATCCACCAACACAATTAATGGTGATGCCCATCTCAGTGGACGGGTGAAGGATTGAATGAGCCGTGGAGACTGAAATGAGCAGCTAGTGTTCAAAGAGTAAATCACGTCAGGCATTTTTTTTCCTCTGTCTTTATTGTGAGTAGCGGCAAAGGACCCATCGGATTTAGGAGCATGGACAAAAATAACACTACTAATCCAGCTTAGTGGAGCCAGGAAAGTAGAAAAACTGAAAAAATGCTGTGAGGATGTTTAATGTAGAGCAAATCCATCATGAATTTGCAAAATGCTATCGCTAGTGAATAAACCTTCCAGCTTGGAATTGTTGTTTACCATAGAGGTAATACAATGCAAGAACAAAACAACAGCATAGTTTTCACTCTTGGGAGAAATTATAGACAACATTTTGAAAAGATCAAAATGTTTATTTTGAACAAAAATGTTTTGATATTTTGGTCAACTTTATTTTCTGTTAAAAACTTCCTTCATTTTTTTAAATTCTAAACCCAGGAATTTTTTCCAAATTCTAATATTGTTATTTAGAATCAGATAAATATTTTATTTTATTCTCTTCTATTTTCTTTGTCTTTTGAAAGAATGGAAAATAGTCCCTAAATGAAAATGAACTTTTTTTTTTTTGCATCTCTTAAGTGTAAGAGTGTTACCTCCTGCTGTAATTTTGGTCAGAATGTAGTAGATGCTTTTGATTGCACCTTTACTAGAAAGACATTAAGGTGGGGCAGAGAATGTAGAGGGAAGTTCAAATGATCAGCAAGCTCAAGTAATTAATTTTAAAGAACAAAATGAGAACCTTTTATATGTCACCCTTGTCAGAAGAAAGCTAAAATAGAAATCTGGTGTTAGCCTGGGGAGTGTGCAGATGTTCAGGTCTCACCAAAAGAGACAGTATTATACATGAGGAAATAGTATTGTTAGTGGGAGATGAATTATGCCTAGCATCAAGAAGACCTACCTCAAAAAGTCTTCCAAGGAAAAAGGAGGAAAATCCTTCTGTTTTGTCAAAGAAATGCAGGCCTATCATAGCAAGAAACCCAGTTTGGCAAGAAAATGTAATGGATCCGTTTGAAGAAATTTGGAGTAATTTCCCATAAATTAAAGAACTTTTTATATCAAATTTTGATACACTTTGATATATATATCTCAAAATTTCAGCCTTTGAGTGAAAGACAGATATCCATCCAGGCTTCTTTTTACTGTTAGTAGAAATACACACTTCCACAGGCCAGCTGATTCCTTCCTATGTAAGTGTCTGTGAGAGGTGAGATGAACTGCCTTTTAGAGGTGCCCATCTAAAGAATGACTGTAGAGTGTCTAAGTTGTTAGATTTCCCTAGACACTCAGCTCTTAGACACTAGATTTAAGCAAGGTAACTGACAACCCTTCTCAGCCTGTTGTAGAGCAGGTCATGCTGCTGCTAACTGTGCTATGCAGTCCTACGCACAGATCTTCAGTCTCCAAGGCTACCCATATTGGTGTGTGTAATAACCACTGATGAGGCTCCCTCTCTTTTCCTTTCTCTATCAAAATTCAAGTTCAGTTCCTTGTTAGCTGAGGCTGAAAGTCCAGTTTTTGGCTGCAGAAGCATATGAAAAATGAGGGTGTGCCTCTGTCTAAAAAAAACGTTGACTGTCTTAGCTGAAGAGGAGCAGTAGTAGCCCTTGCTTGTTTAGGAAGTGTTGTGGACAGCATTTCAGGATGGTCCCTGTGTTTCCTCTAAAGAATCCTTTCCTTCTATACAGTTTTACAGATTTCTGCACACTTTTTTTTTTACCTGGCATGTTTAAATCTTCTCTTTTTATCTAGGCAAGTCCTTTGCTACTAGTTTCTAACGTTTGTTACTAAAAACTTGCACAATCTTTTGATGCACTGATAAATGAGCAGCAGCTATGGATGGAGTTTGTTCTGAAATGTTTTGAAATCCCTTTGCACTTATAACCCTTATTGAATAAGAGAATGTATTGTATGTTGGTTTGTCCTGTCGGATTCCCTTACCTACTGGCAGCACTTGGTATGTTACATATTTAGCAGATGGGCGTTGGAAGTATCAGCCCATCTTGGATGGACAGTTGTAATATTCCCAAGCAGTGTGAGGCAGTTTATCAATCAGATGCACTTCTCCCCTTCTCCTCAGGAGCTTGTTGCTTTCTTGCTGTTTGTGGGTTTGAGCAAACCCTGCCTTGTGTCTCTGTACACTGTCCTGTCTTGTTCCAATAGACCTGGAGTCTGAAAAAGAAAAAATAAACCCCAAAACATCAACGAGCTCCACTAATTGGAAATGTTTAGCCTGGTCAGGTGCAGGTAAGATGTTTCTGCCCAACTCACTAGAAGTTGAAGAACATTAGTGGTAGGATCTTGGAAGTTGCTGCTCTTGGATCTAAGGACAGCTTTTACTGTGGTCAGTTAGTGAATATGGAGACAGCTGGCGTAGGTTAGTCTGACATGAGGCCATGTAATCCTGAAATTTCTGTGAGGTTCACCAGACATTTGTGCCCAGAGAAACCATATCCAGGAGGTTTTAGGTTCTATAGCTGTGGTTAATGAGGGAACTCTGGCTGGCACGTACTGTGGTATGTGTGTGCACTTGCATCTACTACTATTCCCCAAGCTGGGTTTTTTTTCTCCCTTTTGACAATAATTTTTGTTTTTTGAAAAGGTATTTCCCAAGCCAATATCTTCGTTAAGATATATGTGAGTGTGCGTGTGTGGGTCTTCAGGTGTGTACTCCACTGGGTATAGTGTATTTTCCTGAATGTCTTTGGATACCTATGTCTGGGCTACAAATCAATGGGTGAGTGCATAGACGTGAATGTGTGTGTGAGGGAAAGGCAAATGTGTATGCAAGCAACGTGTTTGTGTTCTGAGTGGTTGTTGATGGAGACATGTGGGTTGTTCTGTATGTGTCTGAGTATATATGAACACATTTTCAGAGCCAGTGTGGCTCTCCTAGTGTGCAAGTCTGATCTGCTTAGGGGTGGATGTTTGTGTCTGGGAATTGACTGTGTGTGGGCATGTTCATCTGCATGCCTTGGATTAATGTACGCTTGCATGTCAAGCTGAGCATTTGTTTGCAGCATGTCTTATATTCACATGTGGTGAGGAGGCATGTACTCACGCTTTGGGCTCCCAATTGTACATAGCATTTCTAAAACTTCAGGGAAACCCCCACTTAAATCACTTCCATGACATGAGAGTATATCAAGAGATACCTCCAAGAGCAAACAACAGTACCTGGGGAACATTTCCCAGGTCCTCCCAGCCAGCCCCACAAACTCATAGATGCATATTATAAGCACAAAAGGCACAGGATGGATTAAAATCTTGCAGATCTGAAAACTTCAGGGAGTGACCCAGTTTCTGCCAAATTCACTTTTAAATGAGCTTATTTTCAAGCTTACTACCTGACTGCATTTTTGGAGCTTTGTTTCTTATTAAGTGTTATACAGCTATCTTCCTAGCCATAAAATGAAGATTTTTCAAGATTTTCTGTAAACAATGATTTTACTTTGAGCCACTTCTAGACAACCTAATACGTAACCAAAAGGTTTCATTTTTTTGAAAATTTTCTTCAATCTGCTCTTAAAAAGGGATATCCAAGGCAGAAATCATATCTGCCCTTTTTCAGCTGTCTCTAAACACTAAGACCAAGCATGAGCTTTGGGGGATAAGATAAAACATGATATAATGTTTGGGGCCTGGGAGGCAGGGCCCATGGGTTGTATTTCTTGAACTTTAACTTGATCCCTGTGCCTCAGTCTCCCCTTCTGTAAACTGCAGGTTGTTATTCCCCAAGTAAAGAAAGCAGTCATTAGTGTTTAGAGAGCACTTTATGGTCCTTCTTGGAAAACACTGTGGTGCTAAAAATGATTACTATCATAATAATAAAATGAAAGAAAGTATTATAGGAGTTGAACAAAAGCCAGCAAATTTGTAGTGTGTCATCCCAGAAGGAGCCACAAGCAGGGGCTTGCATTTCCTCCCCTTCCACATCAGCAGACAGAGCCCCGACTTCAGTCCTGTGAAGGCGTCTGACAGCCTTCTGTCCCCTCCTCTAGGAAAAGATTCTCATTACGTTATGTTGTGCAGTACCAAAGGATATCAAGTTTGATTTGTGCCCTGAGCTACAGTGCACAGCATGGTAGAAGAAAACAGCCAGACCCTGAGCCACTGAAAAAGCTGCTGAAGGAATGTCATTTCTCCTGACTGAAGATTAGTACCAGACTGAAGATTAACTGTGGCTGAGTCTTCATTTGCCAAAAAAAAAAGCATATTCTCATGGCAGCTTCTGCTCACCCGGATGAGTTTCTGTGGCCAGCTGAGAGTGGGTTCCGTTCAGATGTGATGGGCAGCTCATGGCGTGCAGATGTGTGAGACTTACAGAGGCATGTCCGTGTGGGAGCATGTGTGTCTACAGAGCACCAGCATACCAGTGGCAGTGGAGATGTCGTGTGTTTGATTCTGTCTGTCTGTCTGGAGAGGATGTCAGGATGGAGGGTCTGTGTTTACCTGTGCCCAGCTGTGAGCCCGTCCTCTCCGATTCTGTCGGTGTCTCTGAGCGGGTTTGCATGCGTGGTCACCTCCGTGGACATCCACAGTGCCTGGCAGTGCATGGCAGTGACTGAGCAAAAACGTCTGGACTGGTGCCCACCGCCTGTGCTAGTCAGTGACCAGAGAAACACTTGCCTGTCTGAGCTTGTCTGTGGATGCTGAAGGATGTACGGAGGATGAGGTGCATGTGACAGGTACAGAATGCTGTTCAGCAGCGTGACAAAGAGCTGAGATGGGGTGCATGGAGACAAGATGAAAACCATCCGGGACAGGTAGGGAATTGGTAGTTAGTGGACATGTGTGAAATAATGGATGCAATTTCCATGTGTACGTTGTCTTCCTGTTGCGACAGTACATATTTTCTGAAGAGTGAGCATTTTCTTTTGTCTGAAGGTCAGTGGAAATGTTTTTTCTTAAGAAAATGAAGAGGTGACAGGAGTAGAGAACAGGAAGGTACGATGTTGAGTGCTCGTCTGATGCATGGTGGCCTGTGGGAGGCATAGGACCCAGGGCTTCAGGAAATGATACCTGTATGAAGAGAGTAAGAGAAATACACCTTACTGTACTCCTTCCCCTGGAAAATGTTAGCCAGGTCTTTTGTGCCTGCCGGATAATGATTTAGCATTTGTCTACTGGATACTTAGGAGGACTGACTGACTTTACATCTTGCATTTCTGAAAAGGTTTCTAAGTTGTGGTAGGCTGTTGGCAGAGGGTTGTGGCTATGTTGATTGCTGAGTACTAGTGCAGTAATACCAGAGAGATACCGAAACCTTCAGACCCCAAGAATACTTGGAGACCTGTGCAGTGTTTTCTCTTTTAGACTCTTTTATTTCTGAGGGAAAACAGCTCAGGCTTAGTCCAGGTGCATGGAGCCTTTTCTTATGGTCATCCTGCTTTTGATGTCAAGAGGCTTCATGTCATTTATCATGGGCTCCTGCTCCCATTCTCTAGAATATCTGACAGCATATACTCAAGTCTCCAACTCACGTTTTCCTGCACCCTTCCCTTCTAACCTGCCCCATTCCTTTCTTCCTTTTCTCCCGTGCTTTCCTCTCCCTTGTCTCCAGCCACACTAAACCTCACAACCTCACAAGTTCATTTTCACCCTCAATCAACGTGTCTGAAGGCAGAGAACCAGTGTGTTAAATCCTGCAGTCCTTATTCAGGGAGAACTGCCCCAGAGCATTTAATCTGTGTAAGGACTGGAGCAGTTGGCCCCTGTGACGCAGTGCTATACACACACACCCCCCCGCAATGGGAGCAAGGATCGGTGGAAGGACGACACACATCTAGCCTGCACCTCAGTTGGGACTTGCATTTATCTCTGTTGCTGCGTCTGTCTGTCTGCCTCTCTGTCTCTGCCTGTCTGGTTTCTCCGCTTCCCTGCCCTTTGCTGCTCAGATTTTGGCCATCAGCTGCCACGGGACACAAATCTTTGCAATTCCTAGAACTTGCAAGTTCATTTGCCCAGACTTGCTGGAAGAGGCAGAAATCATCTCCCTCCCCCCTCTTTCTCTCTCTCTCTTTCGCCTTTTCAAATCCGTGTGGGTAGCGGAGGCCTCCGAATTACGTAGCAAAGGGCTGGAGAAGCACAGTGGCTTCTTTTGACATCTTGTGTTGTCATCCCCTTACTGCTGCCATCCTAAAAGTTGTATGTAGTCCTGCGCTATCCCTCTGTGTGTGTATATGTATGTGTATATGACTTGTTTTCTTTTTGGAAATACTGCTGATGAAATTCATTGTGGGGGAGGGGTTAGATTTATTTTTAATGTCTGGTGGTGTTTTTATCTCCAGAATAATGCAGGTAACCCACCACTCTGGCCCCAGCTTCTGTAGTTAGGAAGCCACGTTGAAGCATGGTTGTGAGCTACCGCAGTGGCAATTGCTAGTGCACCATGGTTTGTTTTGTGAACATGGGGAAAGCAGCCCCCAAATTGTTACCAAACTAGGCTTAGATCTATTGGAATTTGGTACCTGCCATGATTAATCAATAATTCTAGGGCGTGTTTTTCATGCTACTGGTGAGAAAGAGGTACAAGAATATTTGACAACAACCATGTTTGAACAGGGTTATTGTTATTTTTATTTATGTATTATTGGTCATGAAGATGGGGCCTCTTCTTTTTTTTTTTTTTTTCCTCTTTTGTCTTAAAAATTAGTGGTATTCTGAGTGCATTTCTGTAGTGCATAACATGATTTGCCCATTCAAAGGAATGCATTTGATAACTTCAGAGCTGCTTCTCTAAGGAAATCTATATGAAAGGTGGGCAAACAGAAAAAAATATATTTTGCAGGAAAGGGGGCAGTTAATGCCAATGACTCTTTCCCCAGCTTAATTGAGCATTTGTGCTATTCCTGGTGATTAGTATTATTAGCAATGCACAATACGAGTAAAATGTTTGGTCTCAATGAGGAAAAACACATTGAAAGATTGTCCACGCTACCGAGATCTGAGGAAGTACCTCAGTGTTGTGATTTCCACAAAACTATATGTTATTCTTGGCTTCAGATATTATTCCAGATGCATGGAATAGTCACAATGTATTTTAATGCTGGCAAGATTTAAGATTAGGATAAAGATAAATTTGCCTTACTGGGTAAATCTAATCAAAGACATGATAGTTAATTAAAGTATGTGAATCACAAGATACAGACTCCAGGAGAAAACAAAACAAAAAAGAAAAGAAAACCACTTATAATCTACCTGTAAAAGCAGTAAAATGAAGGTAAGAAAAATGAAGGTTTATGGCGCCGTATCTAATGACCTGATGCAGAAGCCTGCTTGGAATTCTTCAGAGTAAAACTGTTTAGAGCTCTCTTTAAAATGGTGAGACACATTGTCTCATTGACTGCACTGGGGACTGGATTGTGCTTTTGATTGCCACAAGCTTTTAAGTACCTAAAACCTCAGTGTTAAGGTTTTTTTAGAGCAGGAGTCCCAACTACATGTAGAGCTATAAATTCTTGTTATAATAACAATAATAGTGGGAATGCTAAGAACTACAGGCCTTGTCCTGTGTCAGTTCAGTGATGTGGCATGTATATTTAAGTGTAAGGAGCGCTTTTTAAAAGTTGCATTTGGGCTTTCTGATCAGTATTTAACTGTCACTTTTCTATAACATCACTTAAAAAAAGTTACAATTGTCTGGCAGCAACATTTGAGGAATTATACAATTATTTCTTATTTTAATGTCAATACATTTTTCCACAAAGCTAGTTCAAATGATCAAAAGAAAAAAAAATACAAAAAACATTAGAACTAACCCAAACTGGTTACATTTTCCATTGCTTTACTAGCCAGAATAAATCATTCCTTTTGCCTAGCAAAAAAAATTCTAAATTTCCCTCAACTGTAATAGATAACCTAGCTTTTTCTGAATTCAAAGAAAATCTGAGACTGATTCCTTGGATGCTGTCTTAATGTAAATATTAATTAACGATAGCTCCCCAAGCAGCATAAAATTAGATGTTTTAAAAGGTGTTCAGTTGAGTTTAAATCCAGATAGTTGTGTCCTAAAAGACCATTCCCTAAAGCAATGAAAGATGGTTTCTAGTTTTAAATTCTCCTTTTGTAGTCCCTGCTTTGCTTAGAACGTTCAAGGAGTTTTCCAGTATCGCTGTTCCCCACATGCAGATTGCAGTAGTAAAGGCTACAAACTCCCCTGTACTTCAGCAATTCAGATTTGTTGTAAAAAGCTTCTGTTTTCCATCGAAATTGCATCAGTTTTTAACTTCACTCTTTCAAGAGCCCATGTCTTCCAAGAGCCTGTGTGTGCATCGTATTTTACTATTATGCACAGTTAGAGATCTGCTACCTGGTTACTTACTGCAACTGCCAGTTGCAATGAAAGCAGTGAAGGTGATGAAAGAAGGTGAAAGACATAGACATGTATTTAACTTGTTTTTCTTTTTAACTTCTTCTTCTCCTTCGTCATCTTACCTCCACTTACTTTCCTCAAATTTT
>JAWLRI010000083.1:470276-487058 GCA_034781795.1 Crypturellus tataupa
ATGTATTTAACTTGTTTTTCTTTTTAACTTCTTCTTCTCCTTCGTCATCTTACCTCCACTTACTTTCCTCAAATTTTACTGAAATCTGGTGCAGTAGAGATCATATTTCCCACGCTTGCCAGGAGCACTGGGGATAGTTTTGAGCCAGGCAATGGCTAACTCCCCTCTACTTACTGTGTCAGTGATTTTTTTCCTCTGTTCCTTCAGTTAAAGTACTGTCAGCCAAAGAAAAAGCTTTTTCTCCTTGTGAAGGTTTTAGTACCAGGCACTGGGCGGCGATTCAGCATGGTGATGGGTACTGTTCTACAAACCCCAATGCACAGACTAAAAGGAACTCCAGAGATGCCCGTTAGATAAAGCCTTGCTTATGTTTTTGCTGCTGAGAAAGAGAAACCAGACATGTAACCAAAGAGAAACACATACAGCCTAATATTACCCTTTCTAATACAGGCCATCAAGTATCCTCATTTACCACCCCTTGCTTCACTGCCCAATCCCAGTCTCATATGTACCAACCAGCAAATATGTTTTATTTATTTCTCCCTAGACAACTGCTTTAAGAATTGCTGTGTTCTTACCTTTCATGACTTCTTTGTTCCTCAAGGGGATTGTTGAGCGCTAAATGACAACAAAATTACTTCTGTTCCATGTATCTTCTTAGACATGTGCTAAATCCAACCCATTCCAGTTGAATACGGATGATTTGGCAGTAGAGACTGTATTGCTTCTGATGGTCAGCAAATTGATAGCCAGTAACGTGGATATGGCTCTGTGAGTAAAACTGACTACAGCACAGAGTCTTTCAATATCCACTTTTAAACTGGGAGATAACCATAAGAAGTGCTGTCTGCTAAACCTCGTCTGAGTGACTGGGAAAACTGCTTTACCTCGAGCCAGATCAAGTGACATCTTTTCCTAAGCCGAACTGACTTGAAGGCAAAGATGCCTCAGCTATAAAGAAACGCTTGTTGATAGGAAAGCACTAAAATAATTTGATATTTAGAGCTAGGGATTTTGAGTCTCAACCATTTACCCGTGCTTGAACATAGTGAATTACATGCATCTTACATCCAAAGCACCCAACTTCTTTCCTTTTTTTACTAAAGAATTCATCAAATCAGTAATCATTTATTCTTGGAAAGAGGTTTAGAACAAATATATATATATATATGTTGCTCATTTCAGCAGCTGACATGAGCACCTCTAACACACTGAGATGATGCCTGTGATTGACAGTCAATCCCAGAATGGCTCACAGGCTTTGTTGTAGCTCATATTAATATACAGCAATCCAGTATGCCTCTGCAAGCAGTTCTTTTCTTGGAAAGCTCTGCATCAACCTTAAATAACTCTCTAATTGAAAAGGCAATGAAAAGACACAGCCTATGAATTAAATACTAATCGCTTCAGTTCTCAAATGGAAATGATCTGTAACAAGCTCTCTGTCTGGGCTGCTGGTATCTCTGGCTAACCTCTCTTGACCAGAGATTTATTACTCAAAAACAAGAGGAGCTGCTATTTCACCTATATCTGCAGTCTTTTGCAATGCAATGCATGGTTGCAATGTGATCCTACTGGATTTCTAAGAAGATGGGTTGGCCTTTTTTCTCAATTCAGTGGTATGAGCAGTTTCTTCCAGCACCTTCATCAAAGCACGAGAGAGTTCACTCTTCCTCGCCCCGCTCCAGAGCCCTTGGGCTAGCCAGAGGAAGAATTCTGGTGACACAGCAGGATCTTTGGGCTGCCTTCCTCCCTGGAAAAAAAAAAAAATGGTCATGATCTAGTCTTTGCCTGGCTCCAGTAGTGCCAGAAAAACTATCATATTGAGCAGGGAGTATCTTTTTGCAGATGGCAGGTCTGCTCTGGCCTTAACTCTGCCAGTGTATTTCCCATGAGTTATGCAGATGCTGCAAAGATGCTTCTGAATGGTCCTTGTGGATTCATACACTCCTGACAAGCACATCTCAGTAAACCATGCTGAAGTGCCCAGCAAAGCTCTTCACAGATGAAATCATTCAAGGTTCAAAGCTCTCTGGCCGCCTTTCTGTCATATACAGCTGAGGTTGCCCGGAGAAACTAATGACATTGATATAAAGGATATCAAGGGTCAAACTGATCTTCATTTTTCTTCCTTCTTTGAAATTCTTTGAAATTCTATCACTTAATTATAGAAGAGGTGAAGAAGAAATTACTCAAGTAATGCTTGAAGGTGTCATAGACAAGCACAGCCATGACAGAAGCATGACATGAGTCCGGGAATCTGCTTAGTTCCTCAGATCATCAGCCTCCGGGGAATAGGAAGCCGGCAGGTGACACTCACCCCCTTAGAGCTAATGGAATATTGCAAGGCACTGGTGACAAGAGAAAGTCCTGCCTACCTGTGGCTCAGGAAATTCAGCTTAGAGGGGAACTCTGCTGCTATTGCCCCTTCCAAGACAGGTCATGGGATCGTGTGACAAGTGGAGTCAGTCCAACCCCCCTGATGGAGCAGGGGAGTTGGACTAGATGATCTCTAGAGGTCTCTCCCAAACTCAGCCATTCTGTGATTCCTGCTCTCCTGTGATTCCTGTGATCTGTAGAACACCTTATACAGAACACAACAACATGTATTTAAAATAACCAAGACTGATGTGAATGCTTTGAAGACTTCTTTTTTATTTCAAGATCAATATCAGGGGCATCATCCTAGTAAGCAAGAACCTTGACAAGCCAAGTTATGTCAAACTATTCCTCCACTTACAGCCCACCACAGCTGTGGAAAGCTGTGATTTCATGGCACTACTACAAATAAGAGATCAAGATGATAGATGTATTTTTTAGATGTTTAGGAGATGATGAGAAGACCTGGATAAGATTTGTTGCTAGGAGTGAGTCAAATCCAGAATCAAGCTGTGCTTTGTTTGGAAAACCAGCCTCATAGATCTCCCTGCCTCCCAGGCAACTAAAGAAAGAGAGAGAGAGAGAGAGAAAAAGACCAGTATAAGAGAGAAGATAAATCTTTCTAAAAAGGTAGAGAAACAGAAGAATCTTCTTTCCATCAGAGTGCTAAATATACTGCTGGGTGTGGTGTTTAAAAGCGATGTTAATTCTGCTATTGAAAAACAGTGAGACCCTTTGAACAACTTAGAAACAAAAATGAGAAACCCACTGAGCATGGAGGATAATGGAGATGAAGAAAAGTGGAGATCTGGGAATTCCTAAGTATTTAAACTTGCACTGTCTCCATCTTAGTGGTTTGAATCAAGATCTGGGTAGCAAAGAAGCAAGTTAAATGAAAAAAAAACCAGCATTGTAAGGCATGGCTTTTGGCAGAGCTGTTCAAATCAGCAAAATAGCTCCTCACCTCATGCTCAAACTCATTTTGAAAACAGAAATCCTTCACAGATCTGGCCTTTTACCATTTATTTTCATGGTTTGGTTTATTTCCAAGCCTTGCTATCCAGGTGGTGCTAGGGCTTTCTTTTGCTACCTGTCCTTCAAAAAAAAAAAAAAAAAAAAAAAACACTCCAGTAACACATAGACGAGACGGTACCTGCCTCTCTGAGTCAGAGCAGCCCTTGTGCAGCGGAGATGAGCACAGCATTTAGTATCTACTTGTTTCTGAGGAACACCCAGGCTTGATTACCATAAAACTTGAATTCATCATTTACCCAGAGCTAATGAGAAGGATTATTAAAACATCCTGAAAATTAAGAATAATTTGCATAGACATACTTTCCCAATTGTTCTACTTTTCCTCCGAAAGTCATGAAAAAAATACATCTTTCAGCTATATAAAAAGTGATTTTCATTAACTGTCCAGTAATTGTCAGTCTAAGGTAATTTGCATAACCAAATTAAAGCAATTGACTTTCCTTATATTTACCTTAAGCACTTGGAATCATAGGATTACAGTCTGAAACTTCGTGGATATATATATGAAATTAATTAATAAGCTATTCAAATTGGTATGATTTGCATATTTGAAGACAATTAGAAAAGCAAGCTCTAGAATTTAAAATCTTAGAATACATAGGAAATGAAGGAAGGAAAAGTGTAGATGTAAGATTCATTTGCTGTAAAAGTTACCTTGACCTTATTAACTGTATTCAAAATAGGTTTTTGTTGCAAATAGATATGCTAATATCTCCCCAAGTATTTGAGCTCATGCAGAATCTATTTTATGTGAAATATATATATTGTATTATATATATAATCTGTGTGAGCTGGCACTTTTATCAATGTATATTGATCCACTTTAGTTAGTGCTGGCAGGAAAGTAATGATAAACTTCATTGCAGGTGTCACATTTTTCCTAATTTTCCGTACTGCACCAAATAAATATTTAGTCTCTTAGTGCAAGAGATTTTAGTTTCCTCCTTTAGTTTCCTTCCTGCAGAGCTGCCTGAAGATTAACGTGTTACATTGAACTGGAACAGCAGGGAGATCAGCAAGGAAACTACCGGTTGCCTCAGTACAAGTAGCATCATACATCTTGATTCCCTGTTTATCTGTAACAGAGATGCCTCTTTCTAACAGACACTAAAAGCACCAACATTTTGTGTGCGGAGTCTTGATTTTTTTGTTTGACAGTAGTTCCTTGCCATTCTGACAGTTTTTCTCCTTTAAGATAGAGTAAAAATTTTAAATTGCAAGATTTTGAGTAAAAGATCATTGCAGCAAAAGTAGTTTGGGGAAAATCAAAACATTTGTCTCAATAAAGTAAAAACAATTCATTCTGGGAGTGATTTTTCACAGGTATATAACTAACTTTTCTAATTGAAATGAAAACTCGAAATGTGTTATTATAGACAGGACAAAAAGTGAAATTTCAATCTTACTAACATTCCTGCAATGCTTTTTTCCCCCAGAATTGTCATGTTTCTACAAAACATTTAACTTGCAGCGTCAGCATTCTCCTGACAAAATATTTTTATAGCAAAGAGTGTAATTCTGGCTACTTTTATTCACAAAGAGAATTTCTTTGAGAAGTTCTCAAAGAACTGTAGTCTTAATGGAAGAATGCAAAGGTTTAGCAGCTTGCCTGTCTTTGTTTTTTTAACTAATAATTTGATTTCACTGAAAGGTTGTGGGAATTGAGAATTATGCCTTCTACAATCCGGTAGTGTTCCCACACAAAAAAAAATCTAGATACTTTTCTGCCTGGTCTTATAATAATTTCACAGACTCCAGTGGCAGATGGATAGTCTCTAGAGTGCTTGTGATTAAAACCGCACAGAGCAGTGGCAGACGGATGAGTCTGCAGAAGGTTGTGGTAGCTCCCTAGGGTAATGGCAGACTATTACCTGCCAGCAGCCAGGCTGATTTGAAGCCCTGACTTTTTCTAGCCTTCTACAAAAACTTGTGTTAGCCTCCTGAGGTCACTTCAGCCTTTTGACACTACAAATGCAACAGAAAGTCCAGTGGCTTTTCTCTTACCATGTCTCCATGACATTGATAAATTCTAAATCTCTCTCTCCCTCTTATACCCTGGTAAATTCTCATTCTTCTTAAAGCTCATGTGCTCGCAGATCCCACCCAGTTTGTGTGTGACCCACATGTGCAAAAGAAAAGTCTTCAGAATAGTAGTGATGCTGGTTTGCAGTTGCCCTGCATGTGCCCCCTGCATCCAGTCAAGCTCTAAGTGGCCAAGCAGCTGAAACAATCGCTGAGGTCTTTCTCACTCGCTGTAGCAACAAAATTAAACCACTGTTGCCTGCCAGGTATCCTAATGAAACTGCTTTTAATTCTTCTCAAAATATTACCAATATTGGTAAGATGCGATCATTTCCCCAGAATGTTTCCTTCCATCCTTCTGATTCATTTTGTAGCCAAGAGAGCTAGTGATGCAGTATGACCAAAGCAGACAGGGTTCTCAGAGTAGATCCAAACAAAATGTGCTCAAAAAGACTGACATCCTAGAACTGCAAATGAGCTACACAACAATGCAGCCTGCCCAAGTAAACTCCACAGTGTGGATTCTCTGAAACATCTGTCCTGCAAGGAATATGAAAAGGCACAAGATGAACATCTGTCATGCACATTAAAAAGCTAACAGATCAATAGAGAAGTTTCCAACAAATATGGCATCTTCATCTGCAGCTTTTCATTTTCCAAATGTTGACAGCAATCAAACAAACATCTTAGCAGATATCCCTTACCAACCACCAGCTACTGCAACTGGTCTTTGAAGAGCTTCATCTACAAGCCGTGTAGTCAATGGAGAAATACAAATGGAGGTCATTTGTCATGAACAGCAACATAAGCAACATAACCCTTTTTTTCTCATGAGAAATATGTGAGGATGCTCTCTCATATCACTGTGCCAAAGTCTCAGGCACAGAATTCCGCTCATCCCAAATGTAAGACTTTCAGGCAAAATTAGAAGACTCTTACTGTAGGACTGCATTGACTGAGACAACTGACTAAGTCAACAAGAACTGTATATTCAGCTGCTTACTGATTACTCAGATCAAACCATGTCCAAGTTCTCTGCAGCTTTAAAATTAGATTCTGTCTCGTGAGGGGCTACAAAAAGAGATTTCTCCCTACAAACAGAAGAAATCTTATTAGAAAGTTAAAAACTATCAAAGGTGGGGGGAAAATCTACGTGGACTTCCAGCCACTTGCCACTACTGATATCTGAAGGTTTGTCAAGCTTCTAACAGTACAGAAGAATACCAGCAGTTAAGGAAGCTTTTTGAATGTATTAATTCAATATGTGCTGTACAAACCTAATGGAGCTCCACTTCTGTCATTCTTGATGCAGTTTCTCTGACTGGCCCTTGTAGTTGTCAGTAAACCAACCAAAAATCTCAGGAGAGTCAAACCTCTGAAGGTACCTCCTCCATTTCCAGCGTTCCTCAGGGACTAGGACTTGTGTGTCTCCTCAGGATTTTTTTTACCGAAATTTTGTTTAAATTTACTTGTTAATTCAACTTTTTTTTTTTTTAATGTTTATTTATCCAGAAGAATCTAAGCCATAGATTTTTCAAAGGGCTTCAATACAATAGGGACAGTACAAAATCTTTTAGTCTTTATGTTTGTGTTTTAACTCCTGTTACAGCCTTGACAAGCCAAGCCATCACCTATGAATTTCAGAATGGATTATGTTAGGCATCCGCCTGCTATGATATTGACTGTTACATATCACCATCGAAACACTGAAATTGGTTCTCCTAGAGTGCAAACTTTATCCTCTGCTTACCAAGCATCCAGTGTTGGGAAAACCCCTAAACACAATAATCCTCTTACCTCAGTGTAACACTGTTTCCTTGACTTGAGTGTGAGATCAGATGCCAAGTTTGATATGTTGGTCACGCTGGCTCTTCAGAAGTCTCTGATGCTCCCTGAACTCACCTGAATGTGGCAACATTGTCTTTGGCACCAGCCTGCAGGAAGCCTCGCTCCCTGGGAGCTTCCCAGGGACGCTCTGATTGATCGCACAGGCAGCAGGATTTGATGCTGTGGCCTCTGAGATTTTAAGCATACCTGCTGAGATGCTCTCTTCTTTCCCCGAGTCCTCCCTACACAGAATCCTGATTTAATGACTGGCAAAAGCCATGCCTTTCACTTTTGTGTCTGTGGAGCCTGTAAGGCTGTAAGGACACACACGCAGGTTAGCAGCAGCTCAAGCGAAGTGGCAATATAAAAGACTGGCATTTTTGGCACACAAATAGAGCACTTTTAATATCAGGTGCATGTGGGCTACAATATTTTGAAGAACTTTCCAGGCATGCTTCAGGATTCCTTTAGTTTTTCACCTACCAAATCTTTATTTGGACTTCCAGTACCTTTTTCTCTGTTTCTTGGCCTCTTTTGTTTCTAAGCATTTCTGTTACCTTTTTAAATATGATAATATCAAGAAAAAAAAAAAAAAGGTCCATTGTACTTGTCCCTGTTGAGTGTCTTTATTCAGAAGCATCTGCTCAGATGTTTTACTTCCCATTCCTAACCTGGGGATCCTTCTGTATATCATTTTTATGTGCCCCCAGACTTGTTTGTGATCTTGGTCATTCTGCATCCCTTTTCTCTATAATGAAAGTCGCTCAGGGCATTATCTCTTGGTTGAACTATTACTGTCGCTTCTCATTCAGTTATATGCACGTCACTTGTGTATCAGGCGACAGGAACAGAATGGAATAGCTGAAGTTCCTTTGCAGGTTAGACCACATGCAGTGGGAGATATGCTGTAAGCTTGAGAGAGATGGCTCTAAGCCTTTTACACCTTCTTTTAAGTGGCATCATTTCTCAAAAAGCTTTTTCAAAGATATTATACACATGAAGCGTTGCTTTTGTACATTGTTCTGTAGAACATTGTTGTAGACGTGAAATCCTGAGCAGTTTAGATGGGAGTTAGACATTGGCTTTAATTGCAAGTACCTATCACCATGATTTCTTGCCCTGTGAACTCACATATGTTCATGGGTGCCCAGTGCCTGTTTTTGTACTAAAATAGGAAGAGCTGCATAGCTTGCAGAGTTAAAGATTTTAAATACATATATATGTAGTAATCTTGTAATCTTTCTACAGTATAGTTAGGAATTGCCACAGCTGAAAGTCTTGCAAATTATCAGATCTCTTTACTTAGTCCATTTGGTGGCTTTTTTAGCCAAGGTGGAAAATGTTGCAGTTTGGCTTCTCTTTCAAACCCTTGTGGATGTCAACGAAGGTATTGAGCAACCCCAGTTCCCTGGGGTTGCTTAATATACCCATGCACAAAACACTGTATAAACACAAGCATATCAAGACTCTCAGCCCACTATGCCAGAGTCTGCACAAATATCACCTGCCACCATTAACAGAAACTCTCATATTTTGCTTTTGAGCTGTTGTTATAGTTTCTGATATAATTTATTGCATAATTGACCCCATCTTAAAACATAGGCTGTTAGGGGAATGACCGAGGAGTCAGTCAACCTCTGCTTTCTTAGCAGTGCCAAAGATACTCAGAACATGTGGTTCATGGTTTTTTAATGCCTGGCCAACTCCTCAGAATTGAGCCTTCCATTTCAACAGTGCAGTCTTGGCGCCTTTTATAGTCATGTCTTTTATACCAATTTTTTTACTCTTTTACACTATATTTTCAGGTAAAATAGTAATGATAACAAAATGACAATTAGGATAGAGTATTCCGTGGTAGCTTACAAGGCTTCCTCAGGCACTCAGACCAGACCACACTGAGATGCACTGACATTGTCAACCAGGAAGGTGCTGGAAGCCTTCTGGGTACCTTCAGTCAAATCACAAATGCTTTGTACCTTCTACCAGGAATACAGCAATAGCACGTTGTGACTTTCTGCTATTAGTAGAAAAAGATGATTTGCAAAACTGATACAAAGTGGAAGGGGATGGTACAGGGAAAGTCACTGCTGGAAAGGAGAGGTTTGCCCGGGAACATGAAATCAAAATTTACGCCTGGTCGGTAAGAAGTGTCTCTTGTGGGCACTGCTGCCTTATTGGGTATTCAAGTCATATTTTGCCTGTATGTGATCTGAAAAGAAAACACAAGACCTGAAAGAGGAGAAGAAAAAGCAGTGAGAGCTGACAATGCCAAACCAATCAGTTAACACAAAACAATAGTACATGACCAGGTATGGCTTGGTTTTATAATTGTTGTCATTTGTGTGTATTGCCAAATAGGCTGGGCATCCAAAGTACAGTTTTTGTTCAGGTAATATAAAAGTACGATGCCAATTAGATTAGTGCAGTGTGCTGGAGAGCAGGAGAGCTCTGCAGGAGCCCTTCGTGGCACTAGAGGGGAATTCTGCCATGGGAACAGGAAATTTATCAGTTTCAGCTTGGCTAAGGTAGCATATTTGGCATACAGGGCATATAACAGAGGATAAGCCTGGAGGATTATGCTGCCATTTAACTGAAGGACCCCCTGTGAAGTTGTTTTTACTTATTTTTAATTCTGCTTCTTCCACCTAAGGTATTTGCTGCCTTGAGTGTTTTTTAGAATTGACTTTAGTATTGGAAGGGGCCCCAGAATTTAATCAAGGACGTGGTATTTACAGCAATTTGATTGTTCCCAGGACGGCTGGGGCTCAGCTCAGCTCAGCCTCAGTGGACACATCCATTAGGTCCCTGGAGCTTTCCTGGGACTTGGGTGAAGTCAGAGCAAGCTAAACAACAACTTTGCCATCCAACTTCCCGCCGCTGGCAGTGCGTTCTGCAGGGCTGCCAAGAGCATGATTGCACTGTCCCGGCCCATTGTTTTATTAACAACAATGTAATCACAGAGAACTACATGTAAGGGAATGGGGATGTATAAATAGAAAGTGTTGCTTTAGCATTGAGCTGTTAAGGGTTTACAAATCAAGACTGATGCACTGGAAGTTGGCTGTTCCCTAAGCAGACGTGGCCTGGATCTGAGCTGGAGCTAAATTAGTACCTCTATTGAACTTGATAGTAGAGATTACAGAAACATTTTAATGATATCAGTACCTGCACTACCTGGGTTCCAGGGTGTCCAACACTGCTACTGGGTCAAATTCACATGTGGTGTTAGTGGGTACAGCTCACCTGAAATTCAATGGGAGTTGTTCCTACTTCTGCCATGGCCAGCTTTGGTCCTGTGTGTCCCAGGGAATGAGCCCAACCTCATGTGCATTTCTTTCACGCTCCCATTTGCCCTCTTCTGCCATTTTGTTGCTCCTGTGTTAGCCAGGACCTAGGCTACTAGGCCTCTTGATTGGAGACTTATTACAGCTTATTTCTGTCTACCTTTCTTTAAAGCCAGCTGAACATACCCAATGCTCTTCCTCTATGGTAAGACCGAAAATACAGACCACCCTCCCAGCTTCTGTGACACTCTTTCTAACACACTCCTTTATTCTCTTCCCCCTGATCACGAGTTCTCTCTCCAAGCCCAGCCTAGTTATTTGTGCATGAAGCTGCCATGTTGTGTATTGGTGTGAGTCTGGTGTTCACGTGAGCTGTGAATATGCTGCACATGTGTATTTCTTGTGCATCCTGAGCTTTCCTTTGGTCAAGTTAACTGTTGTTCTGCCTTCTAATGAATCACCAAGAGAGAACAAGAACTGATAAGATTTCTTGTTAGCAACACACCCTCAGGATCAATGTGACACTGGATGGGTTTGGAATGTGACCTCATGCCCAAGCTTACAGACTGGAAAGGATTAGGACTCAGATGCTCCTCTTTGAAGAGGTGATGACTGTAACTTTAGGGTTTTTATTTTGCGCACGTAAGAATAAGCTGTGCGGTGGTACACGCTAACGAAACTGCCCGATGTACAAGGCAGTTCTCACACAACCCCAGCAGAGCTGTTTGCCCGATCTTGGGTTGCCACTTTGTGAATGTTCCCTCCTCTGGCAAAGATAAACCATCAAAAGGCTGGATGGAACCAAGGAAGAATTAGGCAAAGCTGCACAGTGGCTAGTCTGTAGCCACCTAGCCCTAAAATGAAGCCTAATCTCCCTCAGACCTTCTCTTGCCCAAGTTTGATTTGGCTAAGTACTAGTTTGATGGCAGTAAAATGCAGGGAACTGTAGGAATTTGTTCCACCTTGTCCACCACTTGCTTACACTCTGTCCAACCCAGGAAAGTAGGGCTGTTTTTCCACTCATAGCTCCTGCCTCCTGTCAGGATAAGGAAGCAATACTAAAGCCTTTCCAGACCAGTGTCCCAGCTCACTGCCACCCAAAGGGCCAAGCCCACGAGAGCACTGGCAGTTAAAGTAAGCAAGTACCTTTTTCTTAGGTGCAGCTCCAGCAAGACTGCTATCCACATACTTTTTTAAAAAATTTAGACCTCAACTCTTTTTTAGGTGGTATTGGAATTGAGGTGCTGAGAGAAATGTGAAGAGATTTCTTGAGGATTGGGAGAGGTGTGTGACTTTATAAGTCAGCCCTCTGGAGCTGCAGTTCTGAAGGCGTTGCGTGCCAGGATTATTTGAGAGGCTGGAGACTCTCCTTTACCTTCAGAACAATTCCCTCCCATTTACTGAAGCTCCCAGACTGTGGTCGTAAAAAAAGAGGATGATTCAGGGAGCACTCAACCTTTTCCCCCAGTCTTTCTGCCCTGCTAACTGCGTGAGCAGCTAGCATCAACCTCTGTGGCATATGGGAGGAAGATACCCAAAACACCCACCAGTGTCTCCCAGACACAGTCAGACTGCAGCTTCGGTGCAGTCCTGCAATGCTAAACGTGCCGCTGTGCTTCCCGAGCGAGGCAATCATCTCACTCGTGCACGGAAGAGCAGCAAGCAGCTGCAGCCGGCGTGCAGCGCTGTGCAACACCGCCGCTGCCTGACGGGCCGCAGGGCAGGGACCGGGCCGCGGAGCCGGCGGAGCTGGGCGGGAATCCGCGCAGCACGGGCCGGAGCAGGAGCAGGCAGCGGCGCAGGGGCATGCTCTCAGCTGCACACGCTGACTCTTGATCACGGACGTAGGCATCCGGGCAGTTTCTACGCCTTGGATTTTTATAGGAGGTAGGAACGCAAGCCGATGCTGGCTTTGTTGCGCTGTGACAGGAAATCCAAAGGGTCTGTTCTCTCTTGGTTTACACAGTGGTGAGTAGTTAACAGCAAGGGTGATCTGCACTGTTTCCTCGTCCTAAACGTAGCTCTTTTGGGGCTTAGACTCAAACTCTGGACTTTGCAGGGTGGGTGGGGATAGGTTACATTCCCGCAGTGCTCCCGGTGGCAGCCACCAGCTCCACAGACTTCACACAGTATTTTAGAGGGTAAATGATCTGGGGAGCGCATTGCATTTTGTGCGCCTTGCCTCCTCTCGAGCTAGACAGCAGGTTCCTCCCAGAGGCCAGGTAAGCCTGCTGGCATCTCGGCCTTCAGAAATCTGCTGCCTTCACATGTGTGAAGTCTGAGGAATGTGAAAGCTGGTTACAGGCCCAGGGGAAAATGCTTAGGGACAAAGCAGATGCTGTGAGAAAAACAGGCCAGAAAAAAAAAGTATTTAAAAATACTGCACGCCTGAACAGTAGCAGTAAAGCCAATTTTTTTAACAAAAAAAAAAAAAAGAAAAAAAGGCAGTGCACAGGCTGTGGGAAGTACAAAGGGGTCATGAGAAACGCGAAAGCCCAACGCAGAGCAGCGGAGCTCGCAAGCGCAGCTCAGCGCCCAGACGCTCGGCCGCAGCACACAGGAGCAGCAGGACAGTCAGAGACACAAGAAACACGAGCAGCTGAGCTGGGGCAACACATGCTGTGCCCTTGCGGGGCTTCACACGCCAAAGCAGAGCTGGGACCTGCTACTGTGTCCCAGCAGAGCCAGCTACACATGTCTGATCCGCAGCACCTGGCTCGCTGGGGCTGCTGGCTGAGGTTTCTGCTGCGGTAGCTTCAGAGACAGATCCAAAGAGACAGTACCTTTCCTCTCCAGCACAGTATCAAAGTAGAGTGGCCTCTCACCAACGTAATGCCGGGGCGAAGTGGCGCATAAACAATCCCTGATCACTAAAAGTTCAGGCATCTCCCGTGGAGATGCTGGTGGCCTTGAAGGCCCCCACAGAGCGGCATCACTACCATGGGAGATAGGGCATGCCAGGCCAGTATCCCTCTGTATCCCTGTCCCCGAGGTGCTGGGGCGGCACAGCAGCCGGGAGGGTGCCCGGGACCAGGAACAGTGCAGTGAGCTCTCGGCATAGTGTTCTCTGTGACCCAGGGCCTTTGTTCCCCCCGTGCTGTTGTAACTCCTGCCTCTGTGCCAATGGCTTCCAGAACGCAGAGGAAAACTCTCGCATCTCAATCACCTTCTTCCGACTCTTCCGCGTGATGCGTCTTGTGAAGCTCCTGAGCCGAGGGGAGGGCATCCGGACGCTGCTTTGGACCTTCATCAAGTCCTTCCAGGTACTCCTTTACTTATCTGTAAATATATGTGGAATGCCTAATTCTTTTTACCCCCTTTTTGCCCCTCAAAGTGGGGTTTCCCATAAGCGGAAGTGCCAGCGTACTAAGGATGCTCATGAGTCCTGTACATAAAAGTGGCATGTGGCTTGAATGCTACTCAAGCAACCCGCTCGTGGTGGATGACTGTGTGGGTATGAGTTTCATCTTTAAAGCATGAGTAAGTGCCCGAGACCTTCCTGAACAGCCTTGATAACTCAGTTCCAGTCATTTACAGACCATAACCCTGGTGATCTTTTTTTCCATTTTAGTTGAAAATACCTGTTATTGTAGGTGAAATTCACATCTGAGGGGAAAGTTTGGGTCTCAATTAAATTTCTTTTAAGCCTTGTTTTGAGGATTACCAGTGAGTATTAGAGGTGTGTGGGCCCTGTCCTTCATTCAGGAAGAATATCATTTTTTCTGCCCTACACCTTTGGCTTTGATAACAATGCCAAACTGTTAAATTGCCACTGTTTTTACCCTGGAGACAGCTGCACTTTGGTCGTAGGTAAAGTATCAGAGTAGACAAGAGAAAGAGAGGGAGAACAGAGTGGATAAGAGTTATCTCCTCTGTGGGAAACCAACACAAGGAGAAATCCACTCACTAGAAATACTGCTTTCAAACCATCCAGTATGGGAGCGACGTATGGAAAAATGGTAGTGAGAGATGAAGAGTGGCATGTTTCTACATTTTACAGGTATTTGACCTGTATTTACTGGACTAGCACAACCTAGATGTTAGCTGAGGTAGTGGCAGGGAAAAGACGGCACAGTAATATAAATGGTGGTCTAAACATAAGAAAAGATGCAGGATAGGGCAAAGGCCTAAAAGAGTAACTTGCAAACACAGAAGTCATAAAACAGCAAACAGATATTCTCCAAATTCAGGCCCTAAATGGTTGGTAGCATTTTTACTGACTCAAATGATAAAGGAACTGATCCAACTTGAAAATTTAAACTTCACGAGCTACCAATTTGGTCCAGCTCCACTTGGCCAGCTCTTGGGTGGAGAGGATGAGATGGATGGGAAAGGGTGTGCCTGGTGCTTCCCTCCAGTGACCTTCAGACCTCTGTTTGGAGAGTCAGTCTCTCGTTGGCAGGGCTGTGGGGTGGTGGGAGGAAATATCAAGGGAAGTATCTGCCACAAAGCAGAGGGAAAAAACACTGGGAGCAAGTGCCTTTTCCCTGGAAAGCCTCTAGCTGCTTATAACATGCTCTTCTCTGCTGAGAGCTCCTCTTGCCACTGCTGTTGGGTTACTTTCCTAACTAAGAATAGCCACAGTGCAGAGCTCTTAACTCCGCCACTCCCACTGTCGAAATCTGGGATCCCAGTGGACGTTTCTGTCTGGCAGAGGCTTTTCTCTGTGTCCCCATGTGCTTCCAGGAAGGGTGTTCCCTCTTGTAGGGCAGCTTAACAAGCAGTGAACTCGTGCAGGAGTTCCGATCCCATCACAGCTACCGGGTGCCCTGTGCGTGAGGCGCAGTCCATACAACTTGGGGCACTGGTCAGCAGAGTGTGTGGTGGGAAAACTGCTCGGTGGGGTTCCCGGAGCCTGGAGAGTCGGTGACAGAGACCAGACTGGCGGGTGGGAGGAGTAGGAAGTGAGAGGGGTGCCGAGAGCAAGGCAAGGCCGTGGGAATGGGAAGGACAAGTGGTAAAACCGGAGGAAGACAGAGATGAAGAAGGACAGACTTAGAAGAGTGGAGTATGGGAGATGGCGAAAACTGAAGGACACATAGGAAATAAGGGGCAGAGATGAATAAGAAGGTACATTAGTAGAGAGGAATGGGCTGAGCAGAAAAAAAAAAAGAGTGGAAAGCAGAGGGCTAGGAGGGAGGATAATCTTACAGTCACTTTGTGAAAGCCAGACAAACTGTGAAGGTTGTGCCCTTTATGTTCCGTCTGGGCACTGTCCCAGGAGCTCTTCTGAGGTCCTGTGTGACTCTGCCCAGGGTGGATAGTCACAAAATGTATGTGACTGCCAGCCAAACTCTGCTCTGGCATGTCTGCATTGTGGGACATGATTCGTTGGATCCCATAAAACCTACAGGAATCTCTGAGTCTTAAGATGAGCTGATTGCAGGCAGTGTTCAAAGGTTTAAATTTGGGGCATCATAACATTCAAATTCCTTTGAGACAATTCCTGCAGGGCTTAGTCAAATCCGCATGGTTGTCAGTAAAAAATCTTCCTGAATTCTTCCTGTGGAATTTGACCCTATTGAAATTTAACATAAACTTGAAATGTGTAAGTAATCTCAAATGAAACCAAAGTTAATATGTTGTGAGTATTTGTTATTCCATGAAGCAAAATGTTCAAAATCAAGACCAGGGAAAGTGCTCACATTTTTAGGATGTCTATGCATGTCCTCTAAAGGAAGGTCTGAAAATCCCTGGTCAGAGCACAATATATTTCAGAAGGAACAGCGTAGAAAATTCCCTCTGGAAGGCCCAAGCTTGCGCGATCCAGAGTTGTGCCCTTCATTCACGCTGGTGCTGGAGGGAGTTGCTAGCACTCAACACTGCTGATTGCGCTGGCCTCTTCCTTACAAGCCAGCGCTGCCTATCAGGGCTCTGCGTTCCCTCTTCAGCAGCTCATCACAGGCACCTCGTACATTAGATGCACCGTCACAAGCATCATTAGATGCTTGAACAGGGAACAGGACTGGTTCTGCTGTAGGCATCTGAGACGGTACCAGCCGCTGCAGGAGAAGCCTTGAACTCGGATCTCGACAGCTGTTACATTTTTCCTTCCAGCAGGTTGGATGCAGGCAAAACCCCAGGCAAGTGGCTGCCGTTAGTCGCAGAGCGATGCCCATGGCAGCTGTTCGCTCCCATCGGTAAAGAGCGGTGGGTCCTGCCCGCGCCCGCAGCTTCCCGCTGCGCCGGGGGCAGCCCCGGTGCGAGGGTCTTCCCGGGCAGCACGTTGCATCCA
>JAWLRI010000083.1:487158-502888 GCA_034781795.1 Crypturellus tataupa
GGGCCGGCCCCGCGCTGGGCTGGGCGGCCCCGCGCGTGGCGGGGGGGACACGCGAGCGTGGGCCTAGACGGGCATCTAGTGGCCGCCTGCCCGAATTGCAGACTGCAGATCACAGGCTCCTCGCCAAAGCCGGGCTCCAGCGTGCCGGGCTCAATGCAGACACAGTGCTCTTTGTCTCTCTCTCTCTCCCTTTTTATTTTTTTTCCCATTTGTAGGCTCTCCCCTATGTGGCTCTTTTAATAGTGATGTTGTTCTTCATCTACGCTGTGATCGGGATGCAGGTAAGTGATGCTGAGGAGCTCAGCTATCTCTAACGGGAAGTTCCTAGATCGATGTGCGGTGGTAAGGACCTACTGTAATGTTTTGTCCTGGTAATGTAGCAAGGTGGCTCACCCTGACTGGCAAACACGTGTTTGTATGGGCTGTGCGCAAGAACACAGGACACACCAGCAGATCCAAAATGAACTCTGTTTAATATTAAAGCACGATAACATAGAAAAAGTTACATGCCAGCCCTCCACACTCCCAAAGGAATAAACAGCAGCTGTAGCAAAGGTGATTTACTGGCTTGCTCTTCATCTCAAAGTAATTGTTTCAGTGGGCTTATGGCCATCAGCTTTGCCACTGAGCAAACATCATTTTTCTCGCACATCATTTTTGCATTGGTGTAATTCCACTGAGATGTAAAGAACAGTTTTTGCTTTACACCCATGAAAGCAAATATGGGATCAGACCCAGTGTACCAACTCTGTATGTTTATGCCAGTTTTCAGGAAGCTGCATCAATACAATATCCTATTCATCTGCATAAATGAACTTGGAAGCAGCCTGAGCATTCATCTGTGCAAGGAACTGATGTTGCATGCAGCCTATCGAAGAAAGCATGTGATGTAGGCACAGCTTGTGACAGTCCTAGCCTCATCTACTGTGCTGCTTTTCAAACTGCGCTTCACTTTCCACTTGGGTGTTAATGAGACATCTCAGAGAAATCAGCCATTCGGGACCAGCGATCAAAGTATAGAAAGGCATTACATAATTACTTCCAGGGGTCTTTAAATATGACAGGCTTTCTTGGGTTTACAATTCAGACAGAATTTGTAACAAAATTCATTTGACCTCTGTGACCATTTTTTTTTCATATTGTTACAACCACAATTTTTTACAGACTCCCATTTACTCTTCCCCAATTTGAAAAATAAACCCAATAATTTCTTGAATTATTGTAGGTTATCTCCTTTAGCCCCTGTAACCGTAGCTATCATTTAATCTACCAGATACTCACTTGAAATGTGCCAATTTTGCCTTTCATACCTAGCTAGCTCAAATGGCCAAGATCTTGACAGGATTACCTCTGCCATGTAGAAAATCACTTGAGAATATTATGTCGATGTTATGTAGCTACAGAAAGCATTAAAGGTGGCTTCCAAGCACCTATCCACCTTCAGTCTCTAATGATCCTATCACTACCAAGGTTATATATGATTCTGTAATTCTGCTCCCTTCTCTGTGAATTGGTTTTAAGTTGTCTGTTTAATTCTGGGTTTAGATTTAAAGCTCTGTTTTAACCATTTCAGCAGCCTGAAGGTCATATAGCTCTCAAACACGTTGAACTACATTACATCGTAGTTTACTAGATCACTTTCAACCACCCTTTCATTAACAAAAACAGGAATTCTAAAACCATCCCTCATTGCTTAGAGTCTGCAGACCCGTTACCATCACTTTTTGTCCTCATGGTATTTCAGATATTTGGTGTGCTGCTCTCTTGAACCTACTGACACATAAAGTTCCCTCAAACATAGGAACACATAGGAAGGAAGATCCTTTCCGACACTCTTAAGCAGCACTCTTGAATGCCTAGATGTGCCAGATCTGATGTCAACATAAGAGTTTCCCACATAAAGGAGACCTACCATTTTATCTCAGCTACTCTGCTGACATTGAGTAGAACATTCAAGCTTTGCTACCTGATATGCCCAAGGGCAAATTGATGCTGATGGATGAAGTTATTAATATAACGGTCCAAGACACAGATTGAAGAGATCAAGCATGAGGAACCTCTACCTGCAGCTCTTCATGGCTGGCTAATGCAAAACACCCATAGTAGTTGTTGCCAGGGCATCTTGTGCGAGGGAAAACACAGGGTCGAAAGGATGATCCCAGATTTCCAGCATGGGAAGCTCCCTTGCCTATGCTTGTCTGAAATGAAAAACATGGGCTGCCTCAACTCAAGCTGCCTCTGAGCATTTAAACTGTCTTCCTGCTCCTCCCTAAGCAGCTGGGACTGTCGCTACTACCCACGGTGGGGCTGGGGAAGGCCCATACATCCAGGAACAACCCCTGCAGAAAGTCTACAGACAGGCACTCCCTCCTGTCTGGAATGGCCTCCCCATCATTGTCCCTGTGCTTCACTCCACCTCGTTATTTGTCTTAGGGTGTTAATTACTGGTGACATTTACTTGAAAAGAAGCTCCGTGTTTTCTCAGGGCTGCTGTGTTCCTGCTGCTCATTTTGGCTATGAGATTACAGCTCTCAGTCCTTGAGATCTCTGTCATGTTGCTATCAATGGGGAATAAATAGCCCTGACTGATTATGTTATGCAAAGACCTTTCTGCAGGCAAGGCTTGTTAAGCTCTTAGTCCCAATGCCAATAATACAAAAAAATGATATAAGACTTTCTTAAAGATGCCCAAAACCCTCCTGCACTGAGGCCTTTACATCTCAGCCTGCCGAAAGGTTTGCTCATCATTGCAGGCTTTGTCCAGTGATTGGGTGAACTGTGCTTGATGCAGCAGTGGTTGGCTGGGCATGGAAGGAAACTATAAGCCGTTTTTATGGATTTAAGGAAAGGACTGTTAGATTCTAAATTAAAACTTGGAATAGTCGAGGGATAGGGCACAGATAACCCCAAGTAGATTTAAATAGCTTTCTACTGAGCATTACCTTGATGCACAACTGTTGAAGTAAGCAGTGAAGCAGAATTTGTCTTATACAGTGCCCTAAACTGTTACCATCCCTTTGTGCCTAAGACCAAATTTCCTGAGGCCCTATAATTCTTGAGCTGTCTTCTCTGCAGGGGTGTTGTCTTTGCAGAGCACCCAAAATCAGCGTACAAGCCACCAGACTGCTTCTGTTCCACAGGGCAGATCCACTGCTTTCAGTAGCATTATGAGGCTTTTAGATAGGTCTTCTCCTTCATATGCCTCTCTTCTTTACATCACTAAACCTTTGTCCCTGATTTCATCTCTTGTTATTTTTTTAATTGATCCGTTCCCTTTTCCTCTGGGCAAATCTAGTCATCATCTTTGCACTGCTGCATTCTAGGGGCTGTAAAACCCTTTCTGGTGACAACTATGGTTACTACAGGCATAGACATTTGGATAATCTCTAGATCTAAGGCAATGTATTTACATTGTTTTAGAAAATGCAAGGCATCCCACAGAGTGGGAAGCTCAAGGCTTTGCAGCTGATGGTCTTTTGCTATGATTTCCTCCTGCTGAAGACAGATCAGCAATGAAGGAAGGAGCCTTTCTTCTGTGTTAACTTTTTTTGAGCTGGACCTCCTCCCCCTATAAGTGCTTGTTAAATAAGACCTGATATCACCTTTCCACAGTGTACGATATGAGGAATGATGCTTCTTGTTACAGTGAGTGCTTTTCTGATGATAAAGCACAAGCAAGGGACACAGCAAATATGAAAAACAGTGGAAATGTTCTGTAAGTGACAAGCAGATCCCATTACATATCAGATCCCCTGAGTCAGAGTAAAATGAGCTACAAGTGACAAGAGGTTTGGGGGGTTTGCAAGGCTAACCTGAAAAGACCTCTGCTTTCTGCCAGGTGTTTGGTAAAATTGCGCTGAATGATACCACAGAAATCAACCGCAACAACAACTTCCAGACCTTCCCCCAAGCAGTGCTGCTGCTTTTCAGGTGGGTGTCTGACAGTTCTGGATAGTGTCAGTCCGGGAGTGCTATTCCTTTGCTCTTGGATGCAGCTTACCTGCTTCTATCATGTCATGCTCACGAGGTGAGTAGAAACATGTCCCTCTGTAGGGGAGCCCAGGGGTTATGTCAGATGAAAGGACTGCTCTGTTAACCCTCACACCTGTCAGTCGACACAGGCCAACCTGTGTACCT
Source organism: Crypturellus tataupa (assembly GCA_034781795.1). Taxonomy (NCBI): domain Eukaryota; kingdom Metazoa; phylum Chordata; class Aves; order Tinamiformes; family Tinamidae; genus Crypturellus; species Crypturellus tataupa. Next base: position 491,296 of record JAWLRI010000083.1, read on the forward strand.
GCAGGGAGGCAAGTCCTTCTACTGAAAAGGAAGGTGGCCGATCATTTGGTTCCCTCAAATGCCCCTTTCTTTGAAATCCAGACAGTAGAATTCCCTGCTTACTGGAGCAGGGAAAGCGACAGGAGCCCTGCATGTGCCTTGAGATGGCCATGCCTAACTTAGCTGCCATCATGCTCCACTTGTGGCCAGGTGTGCCAGGACCAGGGTGCTGAAAGAGGGGAGAGAAGGGTCGGGAGTTGACAGGAATTTGGCATTCTCCTCATGTTTGCGTGGAGAGGGGAGGACCGAGGAAAGGAGAGGGGCTAAAATCAGAGATACGAGATGTCCCCTTGCATTTAGCGTCACGTAATCCATAGCCACGTCACATGAGTCGCCCTAACGCTGGCAGGTTGGAGCGTGGCAGCCCCATGTCCAGACCAGACAGGTTAAAGAACGACACATTGGCAGTGGCCACAAAGCCAGAGAGAGCAGTGGGATATTCCAGTGTGCATCACAGCCAGGCTCTCCCTCTTTCCTGGGTGACCTAACTTCCTCTTAATTGACCTTTGTGGCAAAATTGCCATTAGCGCCCTGGGAGCAGCTTCCTAATGGACCAGCCTCTCCTCTCTTGGATCCAAGGTGACTGTTGACTGGCTTTTCCCTGTGCTGTGCCCAGGTGTGCCACCGGTGAGGCCTGGCAGGAAATCATGCTGGCGTGTCTCCCAGACAAAAAGTGCGACCCGGAATCGGAACCGGCCAACTCCACAGAGGCCGATCACTCCTGCGGGAGCAGCTTCGCCGTCTTCTATTTCATCAGCTTCTACATGCTCTGTGCCTTCCTGGTGAGTCTCTGCTGGCAACTCAACGGGCCTCAGGGCTGCACAGCAGAAAAACCATCTCAAGGATGTGAAATCTCCCCATCACGTCTTTCCCATGACAGTGCTCCCTTGATTGCTGCAACTCCTGCCTCTCTCTAGAGCTCCGGGGGATGCTGTGCCTGCAGTCCCAACCCTTTGTGCACAGCAAAGGAATGCTCTTCCACACTCCCCCTCAATGGGAAAACCAAATTAACGTGTTGTGGGCCGTGCTGAGGCTAGCAACGCCTCAGCCATACTTCCCACCTTCCCTCCTACCTTCCTTCTGCCTGCTGAGCAGGTTTTTCCTCCCCTGCCAGCAGCAGTGACTGTGAGAATACACATATCCCACTTGCATCTGTTCAGTGTTGGCAGTGCAGCATTGCTCAGAGCTTCAGCACATGCTCTGCAGCTGGCATCAGTGCGCAAAACTCTCCCAATGAACAGCAGCAACATTTTAAAAGGCTTGGTCCTGGGCCAGGAGAAAGGACTTTTATCGCAGCCCCACTGCTTTTAGAGGAGAAATCCCAGGTTCCCCAACACTATCACATTCTTCTGGGAAAAGGCATGGGCAAATAAAAGGCCATAACAGTGTGGCTAAGAAGGCAACAAACTTGAGCCATATCCGTTCATTTGGGAGGAGAAAGGAATGGTAAACTGAGAACATCCTGCCTCTAGGATCTTCTTATTGAAACTGGGGAGCTCTCAAGGGGGAACAGAGAACCGCCACACACACACACACACAAATAGCTTCCCAATTTTATGAATCAAAACTCAAACTTCGAATTTGGAACCTCGTGATGTCTGCTGTTACCTGCCTAATCCACCAAATCATCTCTGTCCTTGCTTGCAGATCATCAATCTTTTTGTAGCTGTTATAATGGATAACTTTGATTACCTGACACGAGACTGGTCCATTTTAGGACCACACCACCTGGATGAATTTAAAAGGATCTGGGCAGAATATGACCCCGAAGCCAAGTAAGTGACCCACCAGGAATACCAGGACTTCTCAGGAGAACAGGCCTTTTATCTTCTAGTTTCTAGACCCACTGCAGCCAGTGTTATATTTCTCCTACAGGGACACTTTCTGCAAAAACCCTAAAATAGTTATCTCCACAAGGTATTGCTGCTAAAAACAGTAACCAGCAGAGATAGAATGCACACAGAAATCTCAGCATCTAGGCTGCATTTTTAGCTGACAGGGCATTGCTTCACCTTCAGTCAAGGGTTGGGGTAGAGTCAGGTTTTTTTTAGGGAGGACAGAGCAGGGAATTCAAAGGAGGTCATAGAGCTGTTTTATTGTGGCATGCAGTGAGGGTGTATTGAATCCAAGCCGTGAATCTTCTATTTGACTTTCTACTCACTGTAGAGCTGCTGTGTTCAAATCTCCATTTTGTAACATGTCATCACAACTTGTACCTTCACATGACTGCATTACATGGTCTGCAGGGTTATTCACATCAGCAGACTTGGAGAGATTTAAAGTTACGCAAGAATAACAAGAATAAGTCACCCAGGAGCTTAACTGACATCTGTTAGTACATGCTCTCTTTGATGCATGCTTAGGCTTAAAGTACATTTAAATCCCCCTGGCATTATAGTATAAATGACAATTGCAATTATAAAGCCCCTTTAATAATGCAAAAACTGTGGAAAGAGATCTTAGTGTAAACTAAAAGCAGATCTCTCTAGTTCTGGATCTGTAGACACAGTCTCAAGATTAATTTGGACTCAGGATCTGCAGGATATGAGACTAAGAACCTTTCTTCACATCTATGGTGACTGTCCAGGAAAAAAAAATCAATAGACAATAAGCAGAACATCTTTATAAGTATATTGCTTTCTAACAACACCTATGCTAGTATTTGTGCTTGTTTGTTTAAAGACAAAACTACAGTGACTGGAGTCATATAACAGATAACCCCTCACACCAGACAACGTCTGGTTCCTTCTCATCCATAAATGTGCATTTCTTTTCCTCTTTCTCATGAATATCCCAAGTCTGAAGCTCCAACTCTGGCTCTGCTGGCTCTCGTCTCGCCCTGAGACAATTCTCCTTTTGGGAGGCCATTTACAAAACTTGAAAGAAATCAAGCTGCTGCTTTCTATGTGTGTTTATAGAGGCAGCTCAAGGCTTCGTTTCCCACTGCTGGCTCCAGTGACAGCCAGAAGCATAAACAAGAATCAAAAGATAGTGCCGCAGGGCTAGTCGTCTGAAAGGTAAAGCACCAAGGAAAAAAGAAACCCTCCGCACTGCGCAAGCCCTGAGGCCAGCAGGTGCAAAGCAGCCACAGGTTTAGAATAGGTCAGAGATGGGGAGACAACCCTGAAGTGCCAGTCTGTGTGCTTTGCACCTGCAGCATGCAAAGCATTTATCTCATGCAGGTATTGACTTGTGTTTGGCTGTCTACTGTGTTTTTTGTGCTAACAGGAGTTATGTGAGTGTTGGGCAAATCCATAATGCACGGAGGTCTGAAATACCAGGATAGAGAGACTGGCAGTGTGGGTCTGGAAAGATCTCAGTGATCCTTCTCGTTGCATCTGCATTCTGTAGATAAATCAGCAGGTTACCTTGTGTTAAGGATGCAACCCTCATTTTGCCTTTTTCCTTAGGGGACGGATCAAGCATTTGGATGTGGTGACACTGCTCCGGCGGATTCAGCCACCCCTGGGCTTTGGGAAGCTCTGTCCTCATCGCGTGGCTTGCAAAGTAAGGCTGGCAAAGTACGGTTTGGGGAAGGCTGGGAGTCAGAAGCAGCAAAATACCAAGCAGGACCCTTCTATGAGTAATCCTGAGCATAAGATCCAGGCAGTGCCGATGTACAGCCTCGGCCCTTCCCTGCTAGGCAGGCTGCTGCTGCTGCTGCTGCTTAGCACACGCCACAGACCCCTCGCAAGGCAAGGCCCAGCAGCCCAAGAAGTGCAAAGCTCCATAGAGGTGTCGGTATATTCCCTTGGAGAGCGAGCCGGGGCAGGAGCAGCAGTGCACGAGGTGGTGTGTGCTGCCCCGGCGTGCGCGAGCTGCGAATAGTGCGTGTTTGAGCCCAGCCTGTTTCCACTCCGCACGGCTCCACTGCTCCTTCGGACTCGAAATCACCTGCAGCAGGGTTCTCTGCTCTGTGACAGGCAGGAGCTCCTCCAGTGAGAGACACTAATGCAGCACTAGCTGTGTCAGCCTGTCTCTAGCCAGGACAGCATGCACATCACTCTGCTTCTCGAGTATCTAGCACAGTATCAGCTCCTTGTGTTTGTGGTATAAACACACATACCTAAAAGCCAGATGAGGACAGATAACAGGGCAAGTAAAAATATCTCCAAGATTTTCTTTATACAAAGTAGTCCACCAGAAACCTAATATTACCTCCTGTTCTCTCTTAAATAATTTACAGAAACTGAACTGAATATTAAAATAAAGGAAGCGTAAGGACAGATTTTCAGTGAAAATGCCTCATTAATTTCTTTGGCTGTGAGACCCCAACTATCAAAACAAACTAACTCTAGTCAATGACATAACCTTTGTGTTTCCTTCCCTTGAGCTTCCTCACTAGTCTGAGTTTGTATGTGACCTTTGTAGATGGTTTCTATCAATCTCAGAGCAATACACAAATGCTGGGATCTCTACACAAAAATGCATGTCTTCTGCAGCCTGCTACCTATCCGTTTCAGTCTAGTGTCTAGTTATTTGATCTCTCTTGTGTCAATCTAAGCAATCTGCTTCAAGTCCCACAATCCATGAAAGCAGTGGAAAGATAGGGGAAAAAAATTACAATTTGGTACTGAACCAGGCCCATGGCATGAAAGTGGTAGCAGACAGAGCTCTAATGAAATCAACCCCTTAAACCACAAACCAAGTTTTTGGTGTCCCATAGCTCCTGAGATATAAGTATAGATATAAGATCTGGGGACTTTAGTAAGTTTTACTTCAGACAGATGTCACTGGTCTCACAGAAGTTCTCCCTGAAGCTGTACCAGTCCTTGGCACTCAGTTTTTGTCCCACATGGCTTTGCAAAATGACTGCAGGGCAGAAGCAGCCTTACTGTGCAAGGAAGAGGAATAGAGTTGGAGAAAACAAACTTCCAGTTTCATCTGAAACACTCTGTTCAAATTTATCAACTATTTCAGTGAAAGATAGCGGTTCTCTGTTTGAATATATATGCACCAGACATAGCTTTAGTGCAGAGGAGTTTGCAAAATTGCGAAGTGCCTCATAAGACATGAAGAAATCAGTTTGCTCCTGGTCAGACTGAAAGGTATCATTTAAAAGACAAATGATTTGAGAACAGAAATAAACTTCTGTCTGTAAAAGGCACTGTGGGCAAATGCCTCCTGGCCACTGGGGAAAATGAGGGCTGGAAAGGGATACCCATATTGAGGGGAAAAAAAAATCTATTTAGCAACAGGATAGAGATTATAGGGCAAACTCATGCCATGGCTGGGGCAAGTGGTGGATGTAAAAAGTCCTTTTATAATTGTTTAACCAAATCCGCAGGCCACGGTTGTACAGGTGAGAGGGACAGCAGTTCTGGAGGGCATTGTGAGGGCAAAGAAAGAGCATTTTTCAGGCTATATCTTATCAATATGATTGTTCTGTTTCTCCTCCTTACTCCACAGCGCCTCGTCTCCATGAATATGCCACTGAACAGTGATGGGACTGTCATGTTCAATGCTACTCTCTTTGCACTGGTCAGAACAGCACTGAGGATAAAGACAGAAGGTAATTATAACCCTGCTGACTGCAGGGGTTCCTAAATGATGTCCCATGCAACAAGTGCTGAGCTGGGATGCAACATAATGACATACTGTGTAAAAGTCTTCCAGTTACTGATATGCAGCACATAATACAAAAAGCTAAGTAAATGTATTTGGAAGAATAACATCTTCTAAGGAGAGAGCAGTGTTTCTAACTGGGTGTTATCTAGAAAGCTGTTTCTTCTCACAGTATCATCATAGATTACAGTTCATATTCTTGATGACAGTCTGGAATTTAAAAGCTTCAAAACTATTATGTGGCCAAAACAGAAGAAGGAAGAGGGGCAAAGCTTCACTTTGTGTTAACTAACTATCTGTGGAACTATGCAGCTTTCTGACCACTTTTACCACTAATCTGCTGGTCCAAGGGAAGCAGCAAAGCACAAGCCAGATGTCTCAGCTCACCAAAATTCCTCGGGTGTTTCCATTAGCAGCTGTTAACATGACATTTTACTAGCAGTGTTGTTGTAGGTCTAGGAACATATGGGAAGCCAAGGGCATAGGGACAGTTAGTATTTTTTCATAGACCAGAGGATAGAATTGGGGAAAGCAGACAAGCTTTTGGGCTCAGCTTGTCACCATTGTTGAACTATGCACATTACCTGCTGTAGTGAAAAGTATTGGCCCTGAGTCTAAACTTGGCTTCACATATTAAATACATAGCTTGAAGAGCATGTAGCGTGGTGATTCACAGCTAAACACCTTGCCTCAGGAGTGGCTGCATTACATTTTAGGTAGGGGAAAGCAGAGACCAGCAGAAGCCTAGCTTGCCATGTGAGAATTACACAGATGAGCCAAAAAAAAAAAAAAAAAGGCTAGTGAAATTAAAAATGGTATTAAGGCATTGGATGTTGTGCTAAGCAGAATTTGACTGCAGTAAAAGTGGGTCTCCTGAGGGAAAAAAAAAAGCCAGCCTCAACCTCTGTAGGACATCTTGTCTCTTCTCTTCTGTCTTATCCTCAAACTCTGACTCGTTGTCAGCGATCCCCATGAACCATATGAAGTCTGAAACTGCTTCCCTTCTTGAATTAACAACATCTTATAAGTAGTTAGGGCAAGAGTTTGGAATCAGCTCTCCTGAGTCAAATTTCTTACTTCGACGCCGTCCAGCTGTTTCATCCTCCCCCAGTTTACTAGTCTTCCCATTTTCAGTCCATCGTATTAACAGAGCTGCTGGCACACAGAGCCCTGTGAAGCTCAGTGAGGGCCTTGGGGTGCTCTAAGGACAGCTGCAGGAGCAGGAGGTCTGGAGGGAGAAGACAGTGGTTTAGTACAGCTAGAGAAAAAAGAGCACTTCAAGCATAAGAGGTTGGAGAGTACATAAATCAAGAAATTAAAATGAAGCAGCTTCAAAAGAGAAAGGTATCTAGAAGGAGAGCATATGAACTGAATCCTTTCCACTCTCAGCAATGTGGTATGTCTGGCCTAATGCCTCGTCAGCAAAAAGCTTCTGGGAGAAAACAAGTAATTTATAGGTTTAAACAGTAACATAAAAGGCTTGTTACCTTCTCTACTGTTCCTCAGAGAGTAAACAAGAATATCCTGAGACTGTCCTGTGTGTCAGATAGTGAAGGCTCTACGGATTCTCTGAGTGCCTTCGCAGAGCACTGCACAGGCTCTCTCCAAGACAGACTCTTGGCACTTGTGAAGAAGCTGACATAGGCTGGGATATAGGGAAGCAGCAAGTAGCTCCTGGGAAGGACTGAAAGCAGACCCAGATCTTCAGGGTTCCATTTACATTTTTATACTTTACTACACTTTTAATTATTTGTCTTCCTTGTACAATAGTTTTCTGGAACCAGACTCTTATTACTATATTTAACCTTCATGAGATCTCAACTAAAATTTGGAATTGTTGAGTGGAGTCGCTGCTTTTTAGGACAAAGTAGCACTGCTATTCCATTGTTTCCGGCTACTGGATGCAAACAGTAACACAGTATCAGCAAATACCAGGCACCTTCCTACCCTTAGATGATTAGGTATGCTTAGGAAGAAGGCCTCTTGCTGTGAGGAACTTTAGCCATGGTCAGAGCTATCTTTGCGCAAAACCTTCTACTGTTGAAAAAGCTCTACTATTTTCCTGCTCAAATTGCTGTGCTAGATGTGTGAAATTGCTCCTCTGCAGGGCCTGGCTTGATTCTGTCTCTGATGATTTTCACCCTGCAGGTAACTTGGAGCAAGCCAATGAAGAGCTGAGAGCAATAATTAAGAAAATCTGGAAGCGCACCAGTATGAAGCTGCTGGACCAGGTGGTGCCCCCCGCAGGTGGTGAGTGCAGAGCCCTGTCCTGGTCTGTGAAATCTCTCTGTCCCTCCTTCTACCCGTCATGTCCTGCTATACCTTGTGATCATCAGGTGGAATATGGGGTGCCTGCTTTCTTCTTCAAGCTGTAACTTGTTTATGCGGCTAGGTATTTCATCAGGCTGAGATCTGTTTCTGCCAGTAATAACCAGACTGATGCTCTTAATGCTCAGAGATCAGAGAAAGAGGAAAGGGTCTCTAAATAGGAATTAGAAACCTTCATTCCTAGATTTTACTCCAGTCATGGGTACATGTTCCCCTGAACATTGCCCAGTGCCTGCCGTGAGCAAAGCAAGCAGGTGGAGCTAAGTAGCTCCAAAGGATGCAAATTTAATTAGTAAATATTAAAAAGGGTCCTTTCACTCAAGGTAAGTGTACAACTCCTTCTCATAATCCCTTTGTATTTACCAGAGCTATCTTTTCTATGGCATAACACTTTCTACTATGTAGACTTATGATATTGGGGTCAATCCTCAACCAGTCTGAACTGGTACAACTGTTCTAGGTTTCTATGCTGCATCCCTGATGGGTTGTAATCACGAGGCCTCTGGGCTCTTCCTTCTCTAGGTGTCTTAGGAGCCAGGATGTGTCCACTATGACCTTCCCTGACCTTGCAGGGGGCTGCAGGGCTGTAACACAAAACAGCTCTCGGCAGATATCTGACATCTCTAGTCAGCTCTTGAAGTCCTGCTCAACCCTCTCTTAAGTGAGATGGAGGTTTGGAAAAGGGAGGAAAGATACTAGGATAAAAACCAAGTGTACATTTTGGCACATGGATACTTTGTGCTCAGGGAAAAGAGCAAGGACTCCATTCCTGGGGATTGGGAGTGACTACTTTGATCCTATCGCACCCATGGATACAACCCTAAAAGGTATCAGTACAGAGAAGGGTCAGATATGTCTGGGGCAGATGGTCAGTCCCAAGCCATTAGTGAGCCCACACTCTGAGTACACACTTATCCCAGGCATGTTATAAGGCAGAGCGTTAACCCAGACTGGGAGGCTGCTGCCACAGCAAGATGCTATATGGTAAGCCAGTACTAGAGACTGCAAAAATTAGGAGGTATTTCCTCATCATAACCAAGGTGCATCCATAGGTGTTCTCTGGCAGCAGCAGCAGTCTGCCCAAGTGCCACTGGCCCTTCTTCTCCTGAGTACTCACAGTAAGCTCTGGCTGTGAAATAATCGCTTACTGCAGGCCCACGCACTGCTACCGTGAAAAGCAAAGAAGTACTGTGGGGTCTAATGTTTCTGCTTTGAATTGTAAGTCTCACATTAGCAAATTTACTGTTTAAAACCAGTTGCTTATTCTGTTTATTTTTTTGGACATGCCCCTTTTCAGATGACGAGGTGACCGTTGGGAAGTTCTACGCCACCTTCCTAATCCAAGAGTATTTCCGGAAGTTCAAGAAGCGCAAAGAGCAGGGCCTGGTGGGCAAGCCCTCGCAGCGCAACGCGCTCTCTCTGCAGGTGAAAAACGGGCCAGGGTTGGGCGGGGGGGCAGCTGAGGCATTTGGATCCGCTTCCCTCTCAGCCATTCTGGGAGCTGCAGTGGGTTATCCCTGCTGGAAACGCACTTGCAGGCACCTTCAATTCAGTCCTTCGGAATAAACACCTGCCACAGGCCATAATCCCTGGCTCTGAAGGTGGGATATGCAAGTGAGCTATATATATGGTTTAGCAATCAGCTGATGATATCTGAAACTTAGGTTCCCTTTGGAAAGCTGGTATGAAGTGTCTGGCAGATATTTATTACCACGTTCATTATACCCTTTCTGAGTCACTATAACTAGCTAAGGGAGTGTATGTTGCCAAGAGGCTAAATTAGTTAAAAGGCAAGACATATGACAAGGCATCATAGTCCCTAGCTGAGGACATCAGATTCTAATACCCACTCTGCTCTAGGTTTGCTGAGAAGTTTACGAGACTGTACAAAAGAATGAGAAAGTCCAGTTTATTATACAGGCAATGCCATTTCAGTCCTTCCACCGAAGATTAGGGAAGAAGTGTGACACTGAAGTTCCAGCAAACAAAAATGTGTCGTGATACAAACGCAGGGTCCAATTAGAGAGGTTTGAGCACACCCCAGAGTATCCCCCTGGGTTGACTCTCTTGTTGACTGGTATCCTTTCCAGTCAAGAAGGGTTTTGAGGACTGTCCAAATTCAGATGCCAGAAGTCCATATTTAAGCTCCTGACTAAAAAGAACAGAATTTCAGAGACACTGAGTACATGGTTCAGCTGGAACTGTGGTCACTGTAGGGTTTCTGGCTGTGGATCTGAGAATCCAAAGATGAATGCACAGAAACTTGCTTAGTAAGGCCTGTGGATTTATACCTATGTCCTGTAGTTATGAAACCAATGACTAGCAACGAGCATTCCTGGGTTGAATTGTCGGTGCCTTCAGAATTGATTATGTGACTAGGAACAAGTCACTTAAGTCTTTGCGAACTCATAAGAGTTTCTCCATCTCTAAGCTAGAGATGAGAAAACATAATTTGGTGCAGTTTTACCAGGATCTGAGGATGCTGTATTAAGTAAAATAGCCTCACATTGCTTGGGAAGAAGTAACACTGCTTTTATTTCTCATGTACCCACTCGGAGATATGAAGCTGTACAGTTTGCCGTTTTGCAGGCTGGTCTGCGTACGCTCCACGACATCGGGCCAGAGATCCGACGAGCGATCTCAGGAGACCTGACAGCTGAAGAGGAGCTGGATAAAGCCATGAAAGAAGCTGTTTCGGCCGCCTCTGAAGATGATATCTTCCGGGTAGGTGTTGAATGAGTTCGTGTGCTGAGGATAGGCCTGAAGCTTAATACAGTGAGTGCAATGTGCTGTTTTATACATCCTATATTTCAGCTGGCCTCTCTTTCTTGTTTTCTATAGCATACTGAAAAGCAGACTCAGGGCTCTGATAGGTTCTTATGATCTTATGTGGGTTTTTCTTTTCAATGGAAGTTTACTCTATATAAAACCTAAATGAAATCAGAGTGAGAATGGCTGGATGTGGCCAAAGAGTCTGAAGAACAGCTCAGTTCACATACCATCCACAGAGCATGAGTCAGGCATACACCAGTGTTTTTTTCAAGCTTTCTTTCAGTGGCCCAAATAGTATCCTTTCAAAAACTACAGCAGAACCTAACAACTTCCATGGTCCTGGAGGAAATTTTCGGAATAAGTTACCTAAATCCTCTCTTTCTTCATCCTTATTCCTTCTTATTGTCTCCTCTGGCAATATTTCCTAATGTTCTTTGGCATTTCCCCCCTTCAAATATTTACAAAAAGTTACTGTTTGTCCCTTTCATTTTTGAAAATCTAACTAGCACAGGAAATTTTTCTTCATGCATCCTTCCCAGGGCTTAATAGTTCATAGTGCTCTTCTCAAATTCCTTCTTATGTGTAGACACACATGCAGCTGCACTGTGGTGACCAAACAGCAGTAACCTCACTCTTGCACCCCTACCCACTCCTGCATTGTTATGGTTGGAGGGAGGCTGAGACACCTTTGCCTCGCATATGCATCTCTGTATTACTGTAAAGACAGTTCCTGGAAATAGCTCAGAAAGGAAAAGCTTTCATGGTGTGTCTGTACCAGACCCCTCTGACAGACAAGTCCGTGCATTCTAACTTCTAGTAGAGTGAGCACCAATACAGTAGTGCAAAATTTGGTCCTTGTATTTTCTTTCCTCCTAAAACAGGTTCGGCA
>JAWLRI010000083.1:502988-519730 GCA_034781795.1 Crypturellus tataupa
GGCATACACCAACGTTTTGTTTAAGTTTTCTTTGAGTGGCCCAAAAGTATCCTTTCAAAAACTACAACAGAACCTAACAACTTCCATGGTCCTGAAGGAAATTTTCTGAATCCTAAATCCTCTCTTTCTTACTTCATCCTTATTCCTTCTTATTGTCTCCTCTAGCAATATTTCCTAATGTTCTTTGGCATTTCCCCCCTGCAAATATTTACAAAAAGTTACTGTCTGTCCCTTTCATTTTTGAAAATCTAACTAGCACAGGAAATTCTTCTTCATACATCCTTCCCAGGGCTTAATAGTTTGTAGTGCTCTTCTCAAATTCCTTCTTATGTGTAGATACACATGCAGCTGCACTGTGGTGACCAGACAGCAGTAACCTCATTCTTGCACCCCTACCCACTCCCGCATTGTTATGGTTGGAGGGAGGTTGAGACACCTTTGCCTCGCATATGCATCTCTGTATTACTGTAGAGACAGTTCCTGGAAATAGCTCAGAAAGGAAAAGCTTTCATGGTGTGTCTGTACCAGACCTCTCTGACAGACAAGTCCGTGCATTCTAACCTCTAGTAGAGTGAGCACCAATACAGTAGTGCAAAATTTGGTCCTTGTATTTTCTTTCCTCCTAAAACAGGTTCGGCAACAAATACAATGCCCCTTGCAAATCTCACTTATAAAAGGAAAATTGCTTCTCTTTCCTTGGCAGAGAGCCGGAGGCCTGTTTGGAAACCATGTCAGCTATTACCAAAGTGATGGCAGAAGCGCGTTCCCCCAAACATTCACCACACAGCGACCTTTGCACATCAACAAGTCTGGCAACAACCAGGGAGATACTGAGTCTCCATCTCATGAGAAGCTAGTAGACTCCACCTTCACTCCCAGCAGCTACTCATCTTCGGGCTCCAATGCCAACATCAACAACGCCAACAACACTGCCTTGTGCCGCTTCCCCAGCCCACCCAGCTACCCCAGCACTGTCAGCACAGTAGAAGGCCACGGCACCCCCTTGTCACCCACCATACGTGTGCAGGAGGCTTCTTGGAAACTACCCTCCAAAAGGTAAGCTTCACAGCAGAAAGCAGCCTGAGGGATCAGGGAGGGGAACATGCACGGCAGCACCACAGCACTGTCGCTAAAGTCATCCGCTAGCTCAAGTCACCACGAGCTAGAAACAGGAGAAGACGCTGCTCTGCCTGCAGCCTGGATTGAGCATTCCAGTCCTCTGCTTGTGCCAAAGTGCACGGCACAGCAGGTATGCACTGGCTCACCAGTAGGAAGCAGCAGCACATAACAGTCTCCCTGACCAACACACTTGATCTTCTTGGGCTTTTTCATGAAGAAACCTTCATAAGAACCAAAGACAGTTCGCCTTCACCACAGGGAGATATTTTATTTACTAGTAATTGAAAGAAAAAGGAACACAACAGGCAGGTTTTTTTTTTTTTCCTCCAGTGGGCCACATTCATAAAGAGGTCACCAAAGACATTATGGGAAGAGGCTGCAAGGATTTCAGTCATGCAGCACTACATAAAGCAAGGAAAATCCTTTTATTTGAACAGCTTTCAGGCTGAAACACAAGTCTGCATACAGATGAGTAAAGTCACAGGAATAACATTTCCTGCACTGGGTATTTTTTAACCCTTCCAGTAACAGTAGGAAGGAGGTGGAAATTTGTTTGCTGTGCAGCCAGGGGGCAGTGTGAGAAGGTGGAGGAATTGCTGCCATAGCAGAAAAAAAGAACAAGAAAAAAAAAAAGCAGAATATGATAAGATGGTAAAAAAATCAGTGGGTGAAAAGAGTGAGGAGTGCTGTGGTTTCCATGAGGAGACCAGAGGAGTTGCAAAGCATGTGTAACTGTTTGTCACCTGTTGTTGACTTGTGCTGATGTGACATTGCTAACATGGTGTCCTTTTCTCTCCTTGCTTCCCTGGGCACATTCCTTGAACTAGGACGCATTACTATGAAACACTGGGTCGGTAGGTATCCTCTCTCCTGCTATGATACTCTCCCTAAGATCCATTGTTCCTCCAATTGACTGTTGAAATCTCCATTAATGTTGAATGAATATTCTTCTTTTTGGTGTCAGTAGGGATGAAAAAGAAATATTGCTCCTCAAGGCATGTCCAGAAAATATTCCGGACTTTTTTTTTTTTTTTGCTGTTGTTGTTATTTTGGGCTTTTTTTTTTTTTTTACCCATAGGCAGATAGTGATGTGTGGTCACCTAGATTTCTAGCTGGGCTCACACACCTACACACAGTCTGATCACAGCACAGGAAATGTTCCTTGGTGTGTTCAAACAAAAATTCTGTACTGTGTGGTGAAATCTAGACTGCTGAACAGGAGGAGCTACCCCCTACTAAGTTCTCTCTGCACCTCAGCAGTTTTAAGCACCTTCCGTCTCAGCAGGAAGGCTACTGCAGCAGCACTCTCCTTCAGCATGTTCTCTACCATGTGTATACTCATTTCTCCCAGTGTTTTTACCTGAATCAAATGAGAATGTAATGTTTCCTGTTCTGTCCCTGAAAGATGCAAAAAAACTGCCACATTACTGCCCTCTGAGAATATTAGTAACAGACTCAAACTGGCTCCATTACCTCCTTGTTGAATTCAAACTACCTTCAGCTTTCATTCTACTCCTCACAAACCGCAAACTCAGAGTGGAGTGAAACGTAAGATCCCAGAATGTGAAACAGAGGGACAAGGAGGAAACAGGCAGGGAATTAAGGGCTGTCATGCTTAAGAATTTCAGTAGATTGTCCTGAAGCTCTCTACAACTAGTGATGAGGAAAGTAGGACCAAAGACAGCAATGAACAGGAGCGCAGTGGACAGGAGACAGGGAAGAGGGTGTACAGAATAAAGAATTGGGGAGGCAAAGACCATACGTGACAGAGCTGAGAGGGTAAGCAGAGGGAAGGCTGGGAGCCTCATAGCTGGGAGGCTTCTCTTCAAAATGTTTAAGGAAGACTTTTGCAACCAGAGAAGAAGATGCATCTCCAAGAGCTCAGATTTTGCATATCTGTGGAAATGTGGTCGGTGTAATGTGCCCATTCCCAGTGGGTAAACATGGTCGCAGTAATATTTTACCCTCTTGTTCAATTTTGATTTAAGAAACCTTCCTCTGAAAGAGGACACAGGAAAGTTGTTGCTTTTCTGTTTGTGAAGTCTGCAGCTCTATTCAGTCATTGATTTTTCTATGATAGTTCTGCACCATTATAATAAGTTGAGACATATGGGGCCTGTCATACTTGTCTTTGCAACAGGTTTGCTTTCCCATCTCCATATCTTGACTTGCTTTTTTTTTCTTTTTTTTTTTTTGCTCATTAGCTCCAGTTCCAGAGACAGCCAGCTGGCAATTGTTTGCCAAGAGGAAGTTTCTCAGGATGAGACTTATGATGAGAATTTGAATGAAGACATGGAATACTGTAGCGAACCAAGCCTGATCTCTACTGAAATGTGAGCTTTGCAATTTTAATCAATGTGTTTGGGGGACTCTTTAAGAGAGAGAGGTAGGAAAAGGTGACATTTTTTTCCTACAAAAATTTCAGTTTCTAGTATGTGACCAGAAAAATTGAGTCAGGTAACACAAATATCAGAGAGGGAAAAAAATGTAGCTCAGCCCTGAGAAATAATATTGAAATGATTTTTCTCCTAATATTTTTTCCTGGTTTTTTTTAGTGTCTTCTCTCAGTGGGTATCTGGATTTTATATGTCAAGATCCATTCTTCCATTCATTTCTATCTTCTGACATCCTCAAATCTTATCTTTAGAGCATTTCTCTGCCTCACAGAGAAATGACCTCCTGGGTCATTTATAGGCAGGTGGTAGCTAGGGTAGTTGCATCCATTCAACAGTGTGTTCTTCTTGGCTTTACTACCAGAAGAGGGGTTATTGTCCAATATGACCTGTTTTTCCAGCTAACCTCTCTTCCTATTTCCAGGCTTTCATACCAGGATGATGAAAATAGACAACTTACTCCACCAGAAAACAACAAAGGAGAGGACACCCGGCATTCCCCCAAGAAAGGATTTCTGTGCTCCTCCTCACTAGGTAACATCCCAGAGTGACGTGCAGGCTCTGCTCTCCTCTGCCTTGACTAAGTATTCACATCTTGCTGGAGAAATCTTAACATGTGTGGGGCCTGAGTGTTGGTGTTATTGCCCTTGGCTCACGAGACCAGGAATCTTACAGTGTCCATAAGACGGTGATTGTGTAGCTGCCTGGTCAGCAGACACCTGTGCTGATTTTATGCTCAGTCAATAGGTGAAACTGTGGCTGTTTGGACAGTCTGTGGTTGTTTGGATAATCCATCTGATCTGTTTGATTAAGCCTGTATGTGAATTAGAAGAGTTTATTAGAGTGTTGTAGATTGTCCAAACAGCAGGGAGACACTGGATGGACTAGCTTTCAGTGCATAACATTCTGCTGTGTGTGCATTCAGCGGGAGGAAGGGGAGGTTTTATTTTTTGGCTGCTCTGAAGAAAAGAGTGAATTTCTGATTAAGTTAATAATGTAAGAATTTGCTTTCTGCTGTAATTGTAATTGGATGTGTTCACATGCTTGAGTGTACGGGCTAGGTTCAAGTGAAATCCATGGATCATAATTTTTTATAAAGATACTAGTTTAGAAAGAAAGAGAGAGTAGAGTGTTTTTCAGCCTTTTTTCCCGAGTAGTTCTGTGGGGGAAAATGGGAGGTGAAAGCAAGAGAGAATTGAAAAGAATATTGTAAATAGATAGATTTTTATAAAGTAAACAATGACAGACTATGCAGGGAAATGTTTAAATGAGGATACAGTGTCTTCACTTAAAGCCCTCAAGATGCTTGCACTACAATTACTCTATTTCAAAACTTAAAATAGTAGACAACAAGAATTCCTGTGTCTATCCTGAAGGCCGAATTTGCAATCAGACCTTAATACAATGCTTCCTTATTTGCATTCCAACGAATATTTATATGGTGATGTCATATTAATTTTACTAGGCTTTGCTCAAGAAACGGTTTTTTTTTTTAATCTGCATCATGGCATTAGTTCTATGTATCATAAGACATGTTGCCTCCAGGCCCTGAGGGGAGCTTTTTTCAATAGATCAATAATATAGACATTGCTATTTTCAGAACTCTAATTTTCTTTCCTATATTAGAAAAATGTCAATGGGCCCGAGAAGTGCATGTAATATTTATTGTGCCATTTATTGATGCAGCTCTCAGATGCTACTATTTGCTACTGTTCAGAAGTCGGGCCTGCATACTTGTTCAAAATATACCTTGCAGTACTTTTTAATTTCTGTTTAAGGAGTATTTTTCTCATACTTACAGAAATAAAGCTTAATTTCATAGCAAATAAACACTGTGGATATTTTAACTGTTCCCTAAATATCCTTTTTATTAAAAAAAAAGGCTCCTCTTCTCTTTCCAAATTTCTGGAAATGCTGCATGTTTAAATACCCAAACCTTTATTCACCAGTGGATTCAACCACTGATGTAAATAATTCACTTCCGCTTGAGCTTGCTATGGATACAGCCTCATTAACTGTGGAGCTAGGGAAAACAAGGCACATGAAGCTGAGCAGCCCAGTGCTACACGGGTACAGCCTGGCCCAGGGCTAGAACATCCTTTGCCATTGCTAGCCCCTTTGAGGGTTTTACCTGACTTAGGGAAATTTGGAAACACTTTTACTACTTAACAAGGATATAAGCTGTGTAGTATCTACAAGGACAATGTTTTAAAAGAGAAAAATAAAAGAAAAACATCATCCAGAGCTGCTATCTTGCAACTTGCTTGGAAGATAGCACTGTTTGGTCCATGTCTTGACAATGTTTTGCAAATGTAACTGTTTTTGAAATGGACCAGGTATTGAAGGGAAGTGGATAAAATCTAAAGTCTTTGCTGTCTTGCCAGTGGAATTGCACTAAAATAAACTTAAATCAGATTATCTGTATTGTTGTATGAGTGATGGACGCAATTCTCTGTGATTGTGTTTCAGGTCGAAGAGCATCTTTTCACTTAGAGTGTCTGAAAAGACAGAAAAACCAGGGTGTAGATGTCTCACAGAAGACAGTTCTGCCTTTGCATCTGGTACACCATCAGGTAAGCTTTAATAACCACGAAGGGCCCAGCAATGCAACTGAGGATCTGCCATCTGCAGTGCCTCCCACTGTATTGCAGCCAACTTTTTAAAGACCTTTAGGGATTGTTTCTCACCCATATCAAAGGTTCATTTTTTGGAAATTGTATTTGTCCTCATGCTCATTCCGGTTTTTAGGATTTTATCGTTCCCAGAAGAATGCTACAGGAACATATCCTCCAGAGTTAGCAGAGTTATCATTATCTGATGTCCTTGAAAGGGAAGAATAAAAAACTAACTAAAATGTCAAGATAAAAATAACTACCCAAATTGCACACTGCAGTGTAATTACACTGGCTTTGATGATAGTACTCATATGAATAAAATGTGCAAGGTCTACTTCCATATTAATTAAAGGTAACCAGTAACTGTAATTAATCATTAAAAAAATAAACTGATTACATGTGATTAATCAGCTTCTTAAGCTCTTTTTAACTGCATTCAGCAGTCTAGCAAATGTATTCTTAGGAACGTATCTAAATGATTAGCCAGCTGTCAATGTTGAAAGTAGACTTGCATCTTTAAGCTTGATGGTCCCCATAATCTATTACCATAAAAAAAACAGGTGCAGACAGTAGTGCCATCCCTGCAATGCAGGGTACCCTGCTCCATAGTCCCCCAAGCAGAGCAGAATTGCCTTTCCACCTCCTCGGGCTGCCGTACGGGAGAAAAGACCAGAAACTAGCAATAGGAGGAAGGAGAAGTCATAGCAGTAAAAGAGATGAGTGCACCTTCGACTCCCTGTCTTTTGTTACCACCATCCATGGTGGCAGCAGTAGCCAGTTATCCATTTGGGACAGAACTTCATAAAGCAGTGGTTATTGCTGTTGTAGGACAGAAAAAAATGTTGAGGCGGGGAGTACTGTGTGGTGAACAGCTTCCTGCCCACCTCACAGCAGTAATAGCCCTTCTGAGGCTTTCTGCCTTCCCACGGCAAGACAGGAGCACAGGAAGCATTCCTTCCATCCAGCTAGCTGGGAATCACCTCCTTCCAAGGGCAGAAGCACGTATGGAGAGGATGGACCTACCTTACCCTTCTACATCCCACCATGCAGCCCTGAACCTCGAGGGATGGAACTCTACCCACCGCAGCCTGACTCTGCCGGCCTGCAGGATTATCCTGAAATGGGTGTCTGGCCTCTGGTGGGGAATGTTCAGCAGTGTTAGTCTGTCAACACAGATGTTAGCCCAGAAGAGTGCTTAAACCAAGAACAGGAAAGGTTGCTTCTGCTACGTGCAGTATATTCTGTTGCTTGTGAATGCCTGGAGAGGTATTCGCATTTAGTATTCATACATACAAATATGTAAATTTATGTAGATGAAGCTTGAAACAGCTTCCTCCTCACCTTACATTTGGATAAAGTACCTTGTATGTGTTTCTACTCAAAAAATGGTTCAGTTGTTCTTAATTAAGGCAGGGCTCTCCTTGAAGTCTGGTCAGTTTAAGCAAATTGCTGAGGCCATCAGAGTCTGTGGGACATGATCTGTACAGAAGAATTTAAGAGCTTTTCTCCTCACTGAAAATCAATAGGAGTCTGACATCTAATTCTTGGTCAACATTGTGGGGCTAATCGACCCAATGATTGATTCTTATTTATTTATTTATTTATTTATCTTATTGCAACCCAAAGATTTCCATGACAAATGGATTGAACACTTATGTTAAAATTCACTTAACTTCAGATATCTAAAAAAGCTGTGTAGTGTAAACTGGTCAGTTCAGTCCCATTGTGCTCAGGAAAAGAGCATCCTCAAAGAGCAAGTGTTAGTTTAGTGTAAGTCTCATCCTCCAGAGGACATTTTCAGACAGGTATGCGAATCAGGCAGGGTGCCTCTGGCTGTCTCCCTAGACACCAAGTTTACATTAAACACATAGCTTTTCGATAGCTCAAGTTGAGTCAGACTAACCCCATAACAACAGGATTCTCACCAACACAAATCTACATTCTTCGTTATTTTCTATGGGTCAGCATTTCTTTGCTCATATTAGGCAGTAGTGAGCTCTGTGAGGTAAGCTGTTGCCTTTGGTGGCATTGCTTTTGAACGAGGCAACGCTCATGATGAAAAAGGCATCAGATGAGCCCTGTGCAAATTGGGATTTCTTGAGAAATATATGTTCTAGAATGAGGCTGATGACTCAGGGGTTATACATTTGACTACGGGAGGGACGGGGTGGCTGAAAGGGATATTCATCAGATAGGGATCTTCCCACCACCAGCAGGTGCTTTAAAATCTAAAGGTGGGTTTACAGTTATTGCCAACTGCAGACATCTCTAAGATTCATTTGTGGCATCTATTCAGGTTCTACAGCACATACTGACAGAAAACACAGTAATTGGGAGTTAAAGCTAGCTGTATGGGTGGTAGCAGTGGTGGTAAAAAGAATTGCTATCTCACCTGCTGGAGAAGAGGTGGTGTTATTGGCAAGGCTGTGGGGAGAAGGCTTGCGTCACTCTTGTGAGTGAGGGGTCCAAGGCTGAAGGACCGCAGTCTCGAAAGCTTTCAACCCGCTGCTTGGCACCAAAGCAGGATATGTCATTTGAAGGAAAGCTTCCAAAATGCATTCACAGGAAACATTTAAACTATTCCAGGAGCTAGCAGCTCTTTTCACAAAGCTCAAGAACCTCCAAGCCTTTCTTGGGTAGTTTCTTCCCCATCTCATTGTGCTAGCCCAGCTGCTAACTCACCTTGTTCCTTCTCTGTCCACAGGCGTTGGCAGTGGCAGGCCTGAGTCCCCTTCTCCAGCGAAGCCATTCCCCCACCACGTTCTCCCGCCTGTGCGCGACGCCCCCCGCGACACCCTGCAGCCGAGGCTGGCCGCAACAGCCCATCCCGACTCTGCGCCTCGAAGGAGCAGAGTCCAGCGAGAAACTCAACAGCAGCTTCCCGTCGATACACTGCGGCTCTCGGTTCCCTGACAGCAGCGACTGCAGCAGCCCGAGGAGAGCCAGGCCAGTCTCCCTCACCGTCCCCAGTCAGAGCGGAGGGAGCAGCAGGCAGTATCACGGCAGCGCTGGCAGCCTCGTTGAAGCGGTAAGACTGTGGAGTCATCCAGGGCATGACCAGTGTCAAGGACACCTTGAAATGTGGCCTTCAGAAGAGCAGGCCAGAACATAAGAACACTGTAAGCAGGCTGCTTACAGTGCCAGGAGTGGGAAAGCCCATGTCCGAGGAGAGGTTAGCAGCATGAATGGGCGGAGAAAGAAGATTATGAGGGAAAACAGAGCAGGAAAGAGGGTTGTGATTGGGGTGCCATAAGATTGACAATGCAGAGTACTAATGTTTGTCTTTGTCTCTGGTTCCCTACCTGCTTTTGAAGGTCTTGATTTCGGAAGGACTGATGCAGTTTGCTCAAGATCCAAAGTTCATTGAGGTCACAACCCAGGAGCTCGCAGACGCCTGTGACATGACGATAGAAGAGATGGAAAATGCAGCAGACAACATTCTCAATGGTAACAGCAAGCAGAGCCCCAATGGCAACCTCTTGCCTTTTGTTAACTGCAGGGACCCAGGGCAGGACAGTGCAGGAGAGGAAGAGGAAGAGGTGCAGAACCCGGATTGTAGAAAAAGTCAGGAGGAGCTCAAGGACAGCAGGATTTATATCAGCAGCCTGTAGTTGCCAGGGCTGGAAGCGATGCTGGTTTTTTATTTGTTTCAATGTTCCTAATGGGTTTGTTTCAGAAGTGCCTCACTGTTCTCGTGACCTGGAGTAACCGGAACAGCGTTCTTCATTCATTTCTGTTGGGACGAGTCGCAGAGTTGGGTGGTGTAAGAAAGCTTTTCAGGAGCGGATATAACCCCAGCACGTGTCCATGAAGGAAGAGTGAGGAGGAGGAAGAGGAGGAGAGCCAGCTCCCTCTTATTTTCGGTCCCTGCACAAGGAACGACGACTGACTCCCGAGTGCAAAGGGGAACCTCAGCTTCCTGCGGATGGCCCTAGCCAAAAGGACCCTGCGTCAAACGGGTGTCTTTCAACTTTGCTTGTAAAAATCATTTTGCACATATTCTGTATGAGCCTCACCGTCTCCATAAAGCCAAGGCCCTTTGATTCGAGGGAGAGGAGGACTTCTTCTGCTGTGGATTCCAGTACCGCTGCCGGGAGGAGGAAGCAGAAGAAGCCCGAGGGCGCCCGAGGGACAGGCGGCCGCGCTGCCGAACCCGGCCGAGCCAACCCGCAGAGACGCCCAGGCAGCGCTCCCTGCCAGCCAATCCGAGCTCGGGCAGCCGCTCCTGCGAGCCAATCCCAGCTCGGGCAGCCGCTTGCCAGCCAATCCGAGCTCGGGCAGCCACTTGCCAGCCAATCGGAGCTCAGCCGGCCCTGGCGGGAGAGCGGGGAGCAGGCTGTGCGTCGGGGCTGCCGACGCGCCCACCGCTCGCTGAGGTGGCCACGGGCTTGTGTAGATCTCTCCTTGTTTTGCGGTTTGATATTTTCTTGAAAGCATGTTGCAGTTTTTATTTTGACTATTTTATTATTTTTTTTTGAAGGGAGAAGGGAGTGTTTACAAAGTTTTGTAATCACCTACCTTTTTTGTTTTGGTTTATTTTCACCTTTGCAAATGTTAAATTGGTTTGATCATGTTGTATTATTTAAACTGGGTTTTTTTCTCCATTGAAATTTGGTAGAAGTACAACGATAGACAAGTTTTACCAAACATTATGTACACCAAGAATTTGTAATTTTATTTGCTAGCAAATGAAACCTCCTTTTTTTGTTGTTGTTTTATAATTTAAAGATAGTAGGCGATGCACTTAATATAGTCTTGCACATTTGAGTGATTGATTTGGGTTCTTTTTAGTGCTAAGTAGAGCTGCGAGTGTGGGAGCAATACTGAGCGAGTGTGCACGCGAGCGTGTGTGTGTGTAAGTGCAAGCAGTTCTCCGCATCCTGGTTCGAACTGCAGGAGATCTGTACCTGGGGCCATTTGAATGCAAAAACAAACCACTGTCTCTGCTTTTGAGAGGGGAATCAGTAACTCTTTGCATTTTCTGTTCCACAAGATATGCAAAAACAATGCAATAATATTAATTTTAAAATACAATTGTAAGTTGTGCTGGCATTAAAACTGTATAGAAAAAAATATGGGGGTGGGGGAAAACTAAACACAGAAGGCGTTATGCTTCGATATATTCCGTGTGATGTTCTATTGCATTGATAATGTTTCTGTCAAAGAAACCGTTATACTTGAATTCAGGTCAGTTTCAGTATTTTTCAAATATTTTTTTAAAATGAATTGCAATTGTGCCAAGCAAATATAATGAATTGAATTAAGTTTGTTTAAAAGAAAAAAGAAAAAAAAAAAAAAAGAATCACTTCTTGTATATTTTGCTGCATGTCAAGTGAATCATTTCGTATTTGGAATGTGCCAAGCTTTACCTTTGAACTTTTAAGTGCTTTTTTACGTGTGGTTGGGGAAAAGGGGTGTTTTATTTTATTTTGTTTTTCTTTTTTAGTTTGTACAATGAACAAATTGTATCTAGTGTAAGTAACTATTCTGCAATCCACTGACAGGTTGAACGTTACTGATTTTGCATATCTTGTGTTCATTTTCCTTTTTCCTCACTCCCTTTAAACATGTACGATGACTTTATTGGTAGAGAATCTTCCCAAGACTGGGGTATTTTATTCAGGCTTTTTTCTCTTTCCGTTCTCTCAGTTTCTCTAAAAGTCTCTTCCCACCAGAGGGTGCCAAGAACCCCAAACCGATTTGGCAGATCCATTCTTCGCACTCAGCTGGCACCAGCAATCCAAGGAGCAAGGGGAAAATCCGCTTTCACGTTTCTTTTAATAAATAGCTAACCCTCGTCTGTAATAATAGGGATGCTGGAATGCGTAAATGACGGAGGCAGAAGGATCAGCAGATGGAATTACCTGGCCCTGGCCTGGCCTGAGAGCCCAGGGGAAGTGAGGGAAGGAGCTCTGCAGAGCTACCCTGGAAAATTGCTGCAGTCTGGCTTGCAGGTCAAGATGCAGATGTTACGGGACCTAAACTATGTTTATGTTTTCCTATGCAGCATCTCTTCCCAGATCTTAGCGGCTCATACTGTGAGTCTAGGTCACCAATATCCCAGCCGTGTTTCTGTACCTGTGAATGTGAACGTCTCTTCATTCTCCTCACACTGACTGGAGGCCCTAACCACTAAAAGAGGCTGAGAAAACACAGAGGTATCATAGATTTTATGCAGGTGGTTTTTGCTTAGACTACTGCTGCTTCTTTTCCTCCCTTTTCAAGGAGGTTGTGCTCAGTGCTGAGTTTGGAGCTGACTCAGAACTAAACTTTCATTCAAACCTTGAACTTTTGCAGATGTTTGAGAACATAGTTATTGTACATTTGATTACACTCATTTTGTAACACCCTTGTTTTGTTTTCTGGCTCTGCTGGGGCCCTAAATCAAAAATAGCAGAGAGTATTTTTGACAGTGAACTTTTTTTCAGTGTAATTATGTGCTGGCCCGTAGCAGCTCAAGACATCTTGCAAACAAAGCCTTTTAAACCAGAGGCATGGGAATCCACTTAATCAACCATCTGGCCTCCAAGTCCTATTTCAAGCCTTCCCTGGAGAAGCTACCCCTGACGTCAGTCACTGCCGTCCTTTCCATCCACTGTGGCTGGGATGGGCCTGCAAGCACTTGTCCCTTGGGGAGTTTGCTTTGGCTAGAGCCAAAGTGCCCCAAGGCCACTTGAAAGGCAACACTGCTGTCCCTGAATCCATTTTAAGGTATCAGAAACCAGTTTTAAGGGTTCCCTATCTCATTTTTTCTCACTAGAAAGTTCCTGTGATTCTCCCAGCAGGAGACAGGGGTGTTCGGTCCTTCTGAGAAGCAAAGTACTGGTCCAGGCTAGCAGAGGGAATCTGGGGTATCTGATGGTGCATGTCATCACCACTAGGATTTTTTTTCTGATGATGGAAAGGAAAATGGTGGAAAGGATTATGCCCCATATATTTCCTTTTTTAAAACTGACTCCCCCAGGGGTCAGAGCCCAGAAGAGGCAGGGAAATCCCTGCCCTCTGCATAGGGTTCTCAGAGTCCTGCAGAGTGAAAAACTCGCAGCTAGCAGAGGATGCAGATGAACTTCACGATCTGAAGGGTAGGTGCTAAGTTTAGTGATTGCTGGTACCAGCTGTGCAAATTTCTGGGGAGGGTAGCTTTTTTTTTTTTCCCTTTCTTTTCAATTTGAGGTACTTCCAATGTGCCTATTGTGACAAACCTGAGCAAAGAGCTACTGCCTCCTTTGGGTGAGGTGACATCTAGGGGATGGTGGGAAGCGGGGGCAGGTTTAGTGCCTGGAGCGTCCGTCCTTCCCCCGTGCAGGGGAGCGAGCGGATGGTGGGTACAGTCCCTGCGCTGTGGATGGAAACGTCGAAGGAACCAATGGCTGCGGAGTGGCGTGTAAGGAAGAGGAGAGCGGCGAGATGGATCTGCTGTTTGTCACTGAGCGTCTCCGACATGCTGAGAGTGCCCTGCGGACAAAAGACGTTTCTTGCAAAACAACAAACTTCCTCCCTCTATTGCTCCTGCTCATTATTCCAGGCAGTACTGGGCCAGCCGCACCAGGTGCATTTCTTTTTTTTCTTCCTTATTTTGTGTGGCTGAGGTGATGGGGGGAAAAAAAAAGCGGAACTCGTGATCCAGAGCTGGAGTTTCGTTATCCACAGACCTTTCTGCGTCATCTGCCTCTTCAGCTGGACGTGTGAGTGGTGATGGTGCAGGTGCTGCTGCTGCTGCTGGAGGGCTCCGACCCGGTCTGTTACCCTGCCCGTC
The DNA here is from genome assembly GCA_034781795.1 of Crypturellus tataupa. NCBI lineage: Eukaryota > Metazoa > Chordata > Aves > Tinamiformes > Tinamidae > Crypturellus > Crypturellus tataupa. Next base: position 516,872 of record JAWLRI010000083.1, read on the forward strand.
GTGCCCCAGCGCGGAGGGACAGCCAGAGAGGCGCCGTGTACAGAACCGCATCTACTTCTGCTTTGTTTTCTGACTCAGAACCCTGTCCCCCCCGATGACTATGATAACGACGACAACAACAACAACAAAAAAAGGGCAAATGCATTTTTTACATTTCTTGATAATTTCCAAAGCAATGTATCATTGCTTTCTTTAGACTGACGCCAATATAACAGTTGTATGGGTCTCAGCCAGGCTCCCGTGTCTTTTCTGCCTGCCAGTTTCAGATTGCTGTATGAAACGTACGCGTGTTTGCACACGGACACGACCACAGCAGGTAGCGGCACTGCGAGCCCGGCGGGCTGTCGACCCGCGCTGTACGTAAAGGCGGAGGCCTTGCCTCCTACGTGCAGAGGAGCGACCCCAGGCCGCCGGTCCGGCGAGCTGCAGCGAGGGGCAGCTGTGGGGAGAGCAGTGAGCACCCGCGGATGCTCACGCGGGCCGGGCGCGAGCGTCCCCGCAGCAGGGGCAGGGCGGGGGAGAGGAGCCTCAGGGGGAAGTACGGAGCACAACGAAGTTGGTGCAAGAACGGGAAGCCGCCTGGGGGCTCCTGCTCGTGGTGAGCTCTGAGCAGACCCGATAACCCCGACCGTAGCGTGGATAAGGAAACGCTTCATTCCAGGCCATCAGAAGCCCCAGCTCCCATCTCGCTAACGCAAAGATAAGCTGAAAGGAGTACACTGGCGGCTAAGGAGGCTTTACTGAGGCAGAGAAACACGGAAATCAGAACTGGGCCCAGCAAACAATGAGTATTTTCCCCATTTATTTTCATCTTTAAAGACAACTAACAAGTACAAATTTCAAATATCGAATAGCTGCGTAGGGTTTCATTTCTCTCCTTTCGAATGTCGCAAGGTTATTAAAGTCTTACTCCGGTTAGCAAGCCCAGGGACCCGGAAGGTCCCCAGGGGGCTCTCGTTCCCCAGAGCCTTTGCTCTCCCCGCCGAAGCACGAGGGCTTCGCTGCCGCGGCAGCCTGCGCCGGGGCGGGCGAGGGCACAGGCACTGCAGGGCCGCGGGTCCTGTACCAAAACAGGCCGGGCTTCGCTTAGCGAAGTCAGTGGCATCACAGCGGAATGGAAAAGTAAACCCTCTTCTCCTACAAGCCTTAGCGTTCTGGTTAAACCCTCCATCCTTCCCCGTCCCTTTATGAGGCACCTGACTTAGCTGTTAACACTTGAGCGTTACGACACAAACAAACTGGCCGTCGATGGGGGCGCGGGGCTCGATCCAGCTGCCTAGACGTGCGCCCGGGCCGTCCCTGGAGGGGCCCCACAGGCGCAGCTCTCCTCCAGGGCCCGCGTCACGTCCCCCAGCGCCGTGGGGCTGCCGCGGGTCTCGGCGGCAGACGGCCAGGCAACCCCACCGAGCCCCTTTCCAAAGGGCTAGCTGAGAGGAGCTGCACCAGTGACTGGCGCTGCAATGGAATCTGCTTCAGCATTCCCAAGGGCTTAGCTAGGCGCTGTCAGGAGCCCATCGCCCCCTTCCCTGCCCCGGCACGCAGACAGCCTGCGCTCCCGCAGCCTGCACTCGCCTCGCTCGGCCCGGCCCTTCGCATCCCCGGCCCCACGAGCCCAGGCGAGGGCTGGCGTGAGCACGTCCGACACCAGGTTCCTCTGCCAGCCTCCAAACAGGTCCTTTCCAGAGCATCTTCCCATTCAGAACAGAGCCACAAACCTGGACACCGTTCCTCCACCAGCCTCATTACCTGCGTCTTTGTGCTATGCTCTGCGTTTTGTCCAGCAAGGCAAAATGCAAGCGCTTTCTCAAACAGACTGTCATGTTTTTAGTATTTTAAGCATTCTAAGCCAGTTTGTTCATGTCTCACTCAGACTGGTAACCAGTACTACCTAAACATCATCAACTTCATGATCTTTCAAAAAAGTGACGGGTTCAGGATGATTCAGTCTTGACAGTTTGAGTGCGGGAAGATTTCAGAGGAGGAGGAGTGAGATTGTAAATAGGTGTTTGAAAAAACATTGCTGCATCACACACACACCAAGAGGGAGATTCTTTTAAAACTGCCTTAAAAAACAATTCTGAATGATGAAATCTCCCTCCAAACGATTGCCACTCGGTAGACCTAGGGATAAGGCGCTTTGGGCGAATTCTGGCAACCAGAAGTGTTTGGCATCAGGTCCAGCTTCAGAGATGAAAACGTGGTTTTAGGAGCTGATCTCTCAGTCTGAATTCTCATCAGCACCAGTGAGACCCGCGGTGTCTGCGGGATGGGGTCTGCCCCGCGCGGCTGGGGACTGGCCTCGCAGGGCGCCGCGCGCCTGTGTGTCCCCGTGACCGCAGGGACGATGGGGATCCGCAGCACCTCTTGCGTTCAGGCCCGGGAGCATCATTTCCAGCTCTCTCCATCAGCTACAGATGTTGATAAATATAAGTGTTTTGCCTTCATCCGAATTGCCCAGAGCTGTAAAATGATCTCTCTCAAGTATAAATCAGTCCAGATATAAACCTCCTCTCCCACTCTTCCCTGTGCTCCTGCCCCATCCCGTACCTTCCCTCTCGCAATTCTTTACCTCCTTCCACAATTTTATACCTAGTTTTCATGGACCCACAGAAACGCTTTTGTAAATAATGCTGTACAGTTTGTAACCGTCATGTAAGCCTGTCATCAGTGCCAGAGTCCGTCTTGCCCTCTCGCACGTTTTAAAATCAACAGAGGAAAGTTAAGAGCGAACGGCCCACAAGTGAGAGCTATAGGGTCATCTCTGTGTGGGACAAATGTATATTCCTGTAAGATTGCGTTTTTATCTAAGGAATGATGTTATTTTAAAATTGCTAATAAATTTCTAAACAACGTCCAGAG
>JAWLRI010000083.1:520726-547008 GCA_034781795.1 Crypturellus tataupa
GCCTCCGCAGGCGGGCGGCGGCGGCGGCGGCCTCCTCCCGGCGCCAACGGTCGCCAACGGCCGCTGGCGGCGGCCCCTTCCTGCCCCGTTCCGCTGGGCCCAGGTTTCTTCTCGGCGCCGTTTCCCGGCGGGAGGTGGGTCCCGGTGCCGTCGAGGGTCGCCTCGCGTTCCCCGTGCTTTAACGGGTCCCTCGCGATTTTGGGTGCAAACTGGGGGGCGGTCTCTGCTGAAGGAGCAGCTAAACAACCTCCCTGTGTTTCTCAAGTTTTGCAAAGGCTCGTTATTTTTTTTTAAAGTTGCCTTTCCTCCTAGCATAACCAGGCAGTAAGAATATGAGATAAAGTGCAACTGCGGTGTACCGAAGAAGTGAAGTAACCAACATGAACCGACTTTTACTGGCCTGAAGTATGAGTCCTAACAGGTGTTTGCTTTGGGGGAAGTTATCAAAGATGCATAGAAGGGGGGAAAATATCTCTCGTTAATAATAACGATGTGTGCATCGTCACAGGGTCACAGTTATCTTCCAAGCTGAAAAGACTTCTGTGTCATGATGCACCACCAGCAGCCTGGAGAAGGCAGCTATTCAGATGTGGTTACTCATATGTCAAGCCAAGTGTTTGCTTTGGGATGATAGGTTTATAAGTGAGCATGCAGTAAATAAGTGATGTGCTGTTTCTAGCCTGCTCCACTGCCTTTCTCTGTTTCTAGCTCTTCAGAAGAAAATTTCCCTCACTGTATTAAATCAGGATATGCGTGGCCAGCTATAGGAAGAAAAGAAAACATAATCCCAGTTGTTACACGGCACATCTCCTCCTGAGTGTCTTCTGTATGCATCACGGGGACTGTGATCTAGTGACCTAAAGAAATATTTCTCTGCTGTGACTATTTTAAACTTCTGAGATGCTGAGGAGCATGTTCTGTGATCCCAGTCCCTTCTTTATGTCCCGTGAGAGACGAGTCCTCTCTCAGACACTCGTGTTGTTGTTCCTCTATATTCTTCCTTATATGTTTCCTATTTGTTGTGTATTCTACCTCCTGCCCTGATATTTAACCATGAACTTATCCACATCAGCTTCTTCTGTGCTGGCTTCACAGTACTCTGAGAATACAATCTGCTTTTGTGATTTTACTATAGCCTGGATGTTAGGAGTTTACCAAATGCCAAACTTTAGGAAAAGGGAAAGAGGAGACTACAGGATTGCATAGAGAGAATATTGACTATCCTCCCTATGTAGGATTACATAGGGAGTTTGGAGCCAAGTGGCTCTGTCTTCTTAATGTTTGAGAATAAAGCATTATGGAGTTTCTGGGAGTCCTCGGGTTCCGTGGATTTAACAGACTCCATCTTCCTGGTTGAACATCCTGTTGCAGGGAAAGTGAACCAGGGTTTGTCAGCGAGAGTGTGGAGCCAGTGTCACTGATCTCCGCTAAGGGGATGTATGGCCCTGTGCACTCGTGGATCGGTGAATGTGTAAGCCTGCTACTTTGGTGGCTCTTTCAGTAAGTCATTTTCTAAAATGCTGGCCAGTTTATGAAAATAAAATCAGTAGGTTGCAACAAATGTGTAGCAACCTCTTCAGAAGTAGATTTTAAGCTGTTGACACATACAGGAAAACTACCATCAACCTAAACGGTGACAGTTGATAACGGCTTCCCCTTCTGTCCCTCTCGGCTGTGCTGTTCTCAGAGGGCGATCCTGCCATTTGTTGACTACAGTGTGGTTTGAAAGGGAAACTGTTGCCGAGCCAGGTTGGTGAGACACATTTCCTTTTCCTAAGCCACGGCGCTCGTGCTGTTGCTTCCGAGTGTTAGCGGAGGTCAGAGCCAGTAATGGTGGCTTTTCAGCAAAGCTCTCATCTGACAGGGGTTGGAGACAGGGTGGAGAAGTGTCACATCAGCCGATGTGTAGTAACCGAGGTGGGGGAGGCGGGAAAAACGTCACGTAAACTGGAGCGCATCTTGCTGAAATGACAACACATATACTTAATGGAACCCCTCAGCACCACTTCATTAAATGGGTTCTGCTGCATGTGAGGCTGGAATAATGTGGTTGCCAATCCAGTTCTTTCTAGTAACGGCTAAGGACGTCATCCGTGGGGAGGTTCTGCCCTTGCAGCGCGCCTGGGGAGGAAACATCCCGCAGACTGAATGCCCGTGTGGTTGCTCATGCTGAAGGGCTGAATCACTGTGGCGGGTCACGGCTCTAAGTGCTTTGCAGCACGGCATGCCTCGTGTCCCACAGGAGCACCGTGCTTCAGACCCCACTCTGCTTCACACTCCACATAGGTGTGTGTACCTCGTGTATAGGCACTAAAATCCCCCGAAGGGGAAGTTCATGCAACTCCTTTCATGAAGGAAGCGGCGAAGGTGCATTCCTTTCCCATATCTTCTTGCAAAGCTGTTAACTTGCCTTTACTGTTGACATTCTAAATTAAAATATCCCAATAATTTCAGGGAAGATATTTTTTTCTTCCTAGCATTAAACATTTTTCTGTAGACATTCTTGTAAAACATGCATGTCCCATACATGTCCATTTCTGAGAAGTGAGTAATCGGGAAAGGGAAATTACAGTAAAATTTAAACCAGTTGAGTTTTGGAATCGTGAAATCATATGGAATGGCTCATAGGTGAGAGGCAAGCTGGCAAATTTTGGGAGGTTCCCATTTAGCATTAACTTTTTTTTTTTTTTTTTTTTTTTTTTAAGTTGGATACCTTCCCAGCTCAGTGCATTTTCTTGCCAGTTACCACAGTATCCTGCTGGGAAGTCTTGGCCTTTTATTAATTTAATGATTGGCTTACTGTGACACAGTGCTTTTAATCAGTTCTGAGATTCACATGGGTCATGTTGTATGTGGTCTGCTCTTTGATGTCAAAAGAAAGAGTAAAGTTGGCAGGGGGAGCGAAAGCATTTTTTAGCTTTCTTTGTGACACATATGAGTTGAGGGTGCTTGTATCCATGGATACTTGTTTTGTGCATCACTTTGCAATCTTTTTATTTTAATTTTTATGCTTCCTGTCTCTGTAGATTTGTCCAAGGGGCCTGAGAGGTGGTAGAGAAGCGATGAGAGGATAACATCTCTGTTTAAGCAAGTACTATAACACTGTGCACAGCCTGTTGCCTGCCTGTGGGCTCCAGCTTTGGCCTTTACATAGAGCTCTTCATCTTTGCCTCCTCTCCCCCCGTTTGTCTGTTTACTGGTCTGTGGTATCCTGCCTGGTACGCCCTGCTCAGTCCTGTAATTGTTGCCTGTGGGCTCCTACCTTTATGTGGGAGCGTAAAAAAAAAAAAAAAAAAAAATCTCTGTAATCTGATTTCTGTCTTACCATCTACCCTCCTCTTCTCTGGTGTTTGCAGCTTAGTTCGTGCAGTTGTTGAGTGAGCTCAGAGCTGCAGGGCCGACTGGACTTGTCTGGCCCTGCAGAAGGGGCACCCATGAGCAACAGTGGTTCCTCCTGGCGCTGAAGAGGCAGCAGGGCAAATGGAGAAGTAGGTTCTGTGCCCTCAACAGCTCACGAAATCTATAGAATTAAGCACTGGTCCAGCTTCTGACAAGAACTGAGCTTTGGTAGGGAGGGAAAGTGTTAAAATTCATTGGAGCCTGGGCTAGGGCAAGAGGATATGTTGTAGTAAGAGCTTTTTCCCCGTTAAGAGATGACATATCCATGAGTAAGAGAAGGTGGAAGTTCCATTCCTAGCATGTCCAGGGGAGGATTTAATCAGCTGCTTGATACCTCTGGGTGTCTTATATGACTTTGAATTCTGTTGATAAAAGCAGAGATCTCACTTTACAATGTGATGGCAGTTCCTAACTGTAAGCTTGTATTAGTAAAACAATAGATCTGCTTGAGGAGAATAAAGATGAATTGATTTTTTTGTTGTTGTTTTGTAACAACAGAATTTTTTTGTAGCTTAGTTTGACTCAGGCTTTAGGATGACATTTTACTGAGTTTTCTTAATTACTTCCTGTTTTTTGGCTGTAGTTCTCTTTCTGGCACAGAAGAATATCTTCAGCTGTAATCAGTCCAAATCAGCTGGGCTGCAGCTTAGTATCCTAAAAGGAGATTTTTCCTGGTGACAGCTTTCAAGGAATACCTCAGAGTCCTTGTATCCCTGCCTGCACTGAGACTTGTGTGTTTTTTTTTTTTTTTTTTTCCTGCTGCTGGCTTCGTTATCCTGCCCCAATAGAGGAGTCTTCTTGGCTGTATAGACTATTTCTCCAGGGCCCTTGGGGCAGCAAGTCACCCCTGTAATGCCACAGGCCAGTAGCAGAAGGGGTGCAGGCTGCCCTGTGGAGGGAGGACACTTATTGTTCCTGTGACAAAGCAACGCCTGGGACAGTTTGACATGCTTCAGTGTAGTCAGTCAGGGTGAACAGATGCCACCTGCACAGCAGACAAAGAGGCTAACGTTTGGTAGGAAAAAATGTATGGGTGTAGCCCCCCAAAAACCCTGAGTAGGGCTGGGGGAACGCTGACCTACTGGAATCACTCTAGGCAGTTGTCCCAGTAGAAATCCAGTGCTGATGGTTAAGAGAGATTTTAAGTGACAAATTTCAGTCAGTCTGTGAGCCCCCATCAACAAACTGATGGCAATAGCTGCACCCGGCGCCTTTTTAATGATGTCGGATAAGGAGCAACCCCATCCCTGCTGAGAATATCATTGCAAACACCTCGCCAGGCACAGCAGAGCTGGGCGAAGAGCGAATCTGTTTGCCTGCTGCGCTGAATCAATCTTCCTATCTGTAGCAAAGCAGAAAAACGGAAATTGCAACACTTCCTTGGTTAACCACGTCTTATCTGCTAATAAACAGAAACACTAGCACTCAAATGAAAGCAGATGTTGCTGCTGTTTAGGCAAATAAGGTATTATAATTTATACAAGGGCTTTATCATGTTGCAGTTTACAATAATCACTGATAACTCAAACAGCAAGAGGACATATTAAGTGGTAGGTTTTAATGGAAGTCCTCAACCTATGGGGAGAAAATGTGTTTATTAGCCCACTGGTACAAGGAACATTGTCAGGTTAAATGTCTTGTTCCCCCCACCTCAAAAGACAAAACAACAACAACAAAAAAGTGAGAAAAGTCTAATTATGTATTTGAAATGTTAGGAGTAAATTCCTTTCATAGCTTATCTGCTTTTCCATACTACCTAGTTTGTTTTTGCTTTAATCAGCATTCAGTTTTGAGGTTTTTTTTTTTTCCCATTGTCAGAAGATTTAGGTTTCAGATGCTATGTATGAATGTTCCAATGTAAAAATAAATAAAAATTAAAAACAAAAAAAAGGCACAAAATTGTGATAACACTTCTTTTATGTATATTTCTAAACCTTTTTTTCTGAAGATTGATGAAATCAAATACTCTGGAAGATTTGCCTGCCTGTTTGCAGTAATTTGAATTTGTGCAATATATTTGTGACACTGTAATTCACAGATTAAACTGGTATTTGATATTCAAATTGGTCAAGTTAATTCCTATAGTTGTGACTGTTTTGACCTTTTGAGCTCACCGAAGATAATGAAAAGTACATCTTGCATATCTCTACTGGCTGACATTTAGGTGCGTAGATTCAGTTTGTCCTTGGCTATGCCAGAGCTCCTCTGCCCTGCACAAAGAAGCTTCCGGTGGTGGTTATATCAGGACTTCTATCTAGAAAAACACTGTCCATTTCCAGCGTCGTTAGTGCTGCAGCCTGGGAACGAGGCTGGGGAGCCAGCAGCAATTTGGAAATGACAAGGAGATCCAGAGCAAAGTCAGGGCAGGAGGGCACGGGGGTTCTGCACAGGAGCTGCTGGTACTAGGGGTCAGGGAGGAGGGGATCAGAAGTGGGGAGCAGCAGGAAAGGTTAAACATGGTGCTGCTTATCCCTCTTCCCACCCCCACACCCTGCCTCATTTATAAGGGAAGCTGTAACAGTGAAAAGTAACTGCAGTAACTGGAATATTTATTCCAGCTGTGGCATGCTACCTGAACCCTATTTTAGCACTCTAAAGAAGATTTTGTTTAAATTTTTAGTTGAAAAAAATGAAGAGGCCCAGTGTTTGTTAGCTAGAAGGAAAATAGTTCCTCATCAAGCCTTAGTTTTCGGTCAAAATGTTGTGTAGATGTGCGCATGTTCAAAGGTCAGAGTGGCTCATTAGACAAATTCCTTCCTTTGAATTCATTGAAAAGAAACAATGTTTCTTAGATTATAATAAATTGTATAATGTTGGTCAATTCTAGGTACTGCATTGAATCTTTTTAGCACAGCCATTTCTGTATTACTGCTTATCAGTATGCGGATGTGCTTACCTGCAGAGCACACCTGAAGCCCACATTGATTACTTGTTATCACCATGCCTTTTGTAACAAAGGCCTGGAAGAGATTCCTATTTTTCATCTTCATTTTTTTCCTTATAAGCACGAGGAGCTAAATGCCAAATTGGCCTGCTTCAGCTGAAGGTTAATGAGAGTGCAGGTGTGTTAGTTGAAATGTGACCAATTGTGTTTTAACACATTTAAAATAAGCAGTTGTTCTTTGTAGTCTGTGCAATACCTGAACTCAGCCATCACCTACCTTCTACATTTCCTTCAAGTACAGCAAAGTTTATTAATTGCTGTGATGTTTTCCGTTGGTTAGGGCTTGTCTCAAGCTAGGATGCAGTTCTATGTGTGTATTAAGCAGGCAGCACTGCCGTGAAGGAATAGTGTCCCCCTGCCTCCCCAGGTTGGGTGGCCTGCTCAGCCTCTTCATGGCCTCTCTTGCACAATTAGCTCTGTGATAAACCAGCATGGGGAAAGTCTTCTGCACTGCTGAGTTCCCCTGCCTTCTCTTGGATGGGTTTCAGCCTGGATCCAGATGCCCACGTAGCCATCTAAATGCTCGTGCCAACACAGGAGGTGCTAAGCATGGGTGTAAGCGAAGGGAAGTGTGGGCCTGCGTCTCTGGCACTGGTGCTGTCTAAGGGCAGCTTAGTGGCTGTGAAATGCCAGCCCGCCTTGGTGGGCTGGAGCACGAGTTCACTTTGGACGAGGCACAGGAAGCTGGTTTTGTTATATGCTGTCCCTATGAAAAATCTCAGTAAACGCAGCCACGGATCTCCTTTACTTCACCCCAAATTTCTGGCTGTACCAAGTTAAAGCACAGCCTTGTGTCTGCAGGAATGAGTTATGCTGTGGTGACAACCTGACACCTTTGAGGGTCAAGGCATGGGAAGAGAGTGGGAGGGGAGCTAGTCTTTATCTTGATTTATCTCTGAGATTTGTCTTGAAGTAAGTGAGAGCTTTGCACTTTATCATGACTGGGTTTTGCGTCATGCCAAGCAAGCTTACGTGGCACTTCTCTTGTGACCAAGGGGCTTCCAGAGTAAACAAGATGTGAATGGAGAAAACCAGGCCCAGCTGTATAACTTCCGCTTGCTTTTTCAAGTCCAGCACAGCCTTGTCTTCGATAGCAAGGTGTCTGTAGCTCTTGAAAATATAAACACAACATATTTCATCTAGGCCTCGCATTTACTAAAGGAGTTGTCCTTTTTCCTGTCCCCAGTTCTTGCATGACAGCAGGAAGAAGACCAACCACAAGTGCCTCAGCTCTTCTGCTGAGGAAAGGTGCGTTTGTTACTGTGTGTTCCCTGTCACTTGTCCAGTTTATGTTTTGTGAGCATCTCTGCGCAGTGTTTTAACATCTGAAGCATGAGCTGAAGGAGATGATGTTCTGTGCACTGCTGAATGCAACCCATAGCAGCAGACGGGGCTGCAGGCAGCTCGTGCTTCCAGTCGAGTGACCGTAGGCCTCATAAGCACTGCTGCTGTCATCACTCCTTGTTGGCGGGGACTTAAAGCAGTGATCTTTAAAATCACATCCATCCACTTCAAGCAGGGTATTTCACATCACTTTCAGTTTTGGTTGTAACAGTGGGATTTTTGAAAGGTTGTTACTATTGTTATCATGTGTTTTTCCCTCTTTTCAATTTTATTCTATTATGACAGCTAGTGCTGTCACTTAAGTGTGCACCTCGAGTGTTTGGAGGTTTTATCCTTTGTTTTTCCTACTTAAACTTCATATATTTTCTGATGATCAAGTCTTCCAGCCTGTCTGTGCCCACTGAACTGTTTGGTATCTGTCAGATAGAAGAACGGAAGCCTTCTGCCACCAAATAGAAGCAAATTAATGTCAAGCTACTTTCTATTTTGTGCGTAACCTACTTGTTTCTTTTCTTCCCACAGGATTTAAACTGCATCGTAAGAAATAGTAAGTCTTCTTTTGTTTTCCCTCTCTTTTTTGTGGTGTTCTTATCAGACCTTTTTGTTTTTCTAATCATCTTCATGCAGCAACTTGCTTCTACTAAAATCAGAGATGCAAAGTAAAGCATTGCTGTTGCACTTCACTTCTTTTTTCAGGATTATCAGTAATGTTAAAATAGTATCAAGCAGTTTTTCATCTGGTATATATGAATAGATCTGCAGAACTTCTTGGTGCTTCACTGCAGTGGTTGTGCTAGGCGAGCTGCTTTCTGCTCCGGCCCCACCCCGTGCTGGGCAGGCACAAGTATTTACGCAGCTGCACTTGGTGAGCCAGGCCCCCGAGCTGGCTGTACTGAAAGCAGGCAGGTTTAAAATTGCTTTTGCCAAGGGAAGAGGGCAAAAGAAGGGCCTGAGTTTGCACTGGCAGCTCAAGTGCCATTAGACTGCCCCTTGACACTCTAAGCCCACCTGCAGCTCCACTGTTGGTTAATGCACTGCCTTATTTGAGCTTTTTTTCGCCTTAAAATCTACCTTGTGGTTCTAGCCGTGTTTTTCTCCTCTAGGGTAAAGAATTTGTGCCTGGTACATTCTGCCCAAGAATATATTTTTCTAGGCTCCTCTAGAGATGTGTGTTTTTTTGGTTTTGGGGTTTTATTTTTTTATTTTTTTTTTTCTTGTCTGTTTGTTTTGGTAAAATGAGCATCTGAAGAGAGTCTAACTTTTTCCTAAGCCTAAGAACATGCTGACATCAGAAGGGATGGTGCCAACTTTCCACCGCTCCCATCTGAGAACTCCTATCACTGGCCCAGAAAAAAAAAAAGGAAGTATGCAACTTTTCATTTAGCAGCATGTATTTTGTTGGCTTAGGCTAAAACTGCATGTTTCCATCTTATTTGGAGGCTGAGAGTCTCAAACTACAAATTCTCTCTTTGCTTTTCATTTCAAAATTACAGCATTTTAATGTAGGTACGTGGAAAAGCTAAAGAATATGCCTGTGTCTCCAAAGTCTGCCTTCTGCCTGACATTTTACCAGCTTTATTTCTTTTTTGAAATATGCAGTGATCATGCTGGCCTCCTCATACATTTCATAGATTACATGGCACAAGCAGCTCACGTGCAGTAGTTTTACTACAAGGTTTTACTGAAGTATAATTATTCAGTTCATAAATTTTCGTTAGGTATATGTGGCCTGCCCAACTTGTATGTACATATATATTGCAGAGTGTCAAAAATTTTTATCTGAATAGTTCCGGTATGTGCAGTGACTAAGGTATTTGGTATGATTTTTGATATATGCTTTTAAAAATACATAGCATCAGGCCTGTGCATGCTGTCCCCATTAAAACCATCCAAACTAATGATTTCCCATTGGCAGATTGACCTTGATATTTGTCTGCCAGTTTTTCCTATGTCTGTGCCTCATAGTTATTCAGTGGAGCTGTTTTTAATATGCTCTGATGGTAAGTCAAATGTCATACACAAATCTAAGATTATGTCTGCCCATAAAACCTATCATACCTGATTTTTTTTCCTGATGAGATTGCAGGACCTATTGGTGTTATAGCACCGTGTTGCCTGGCATTAATTATTTTTCTATCTGGAGGGCTTATTAGTTTAGGAAAAGTTTGATAAGAGCTGTAAGGTGAAGTGAACCATGTATCTGAAAGACCTTTTTGTTACTGGATAGCTTGAAATTAGTATTTCTCTTCTGACATTGATGTGGTTCTGCAACAAGGTATAGACTTGCAGGAGAGACTGAATAAACTTACCTGACCTGTTTAACCAGGCAAGATTGCAGTAATAATCCATTTCATGGATTTTAAGGAAAAGAGGAAATATATGTTACTAGAATGTGTGACTTCAGGGTATTACAGACCATTTAGAGTACTTGCATTTCCCAGTTCGTACTTGAGTCTATGCATACTGGAAACGTCCTTTATTAGCTGTGAAGCAGTCTTAAGAAATTGTCACCAAGTTTTACCTTTGGAGTACAAAATGCAGACCATAGTTTCAACTAAGCTGCCCTTGTGCCATTCTATAAAAGGCAGCACATACATTTAATAAATTGCTGAGCGTGACAAGATATCGAGAGATAGAAGCAAGATAAACTTAAGACTAGTGGTAACTTGTTGTCAGAATGAAAAGCACTTTGAAATCCTAATTTTTTGTCAAGGAAAGAATTTCCTCTGTCCTGCTCCTAATTAGCAGCTTTCACTTGCTGGACAGGTACCTGCATGGAAACGAGTTGGCTGCAAGTTTCAATGTGGACGCCTTCTGCTCCGAGTAGTCTTCATGTCTCTTCTGGTGTTTTCCGTCAGATGGATGGAAAACTGTTCCCTGTGCTTCGGATAGAGTGGAAGGTGGCCACTGATGGTAAGCGGTGGCGGTTTAACAGGAACATGGAGCAGAGGAATTAAGTGTGATCTAGCAGGGACAGAGAGGAAAATCAGTACTCCAAGTCTTTTGCTGGTTTACCCATGGAAGCAGAGCTTGGAGATTTGAAGGCTTAGCTTCTTTGATTTTTTTTAGGCTTGTTTTTTTTCTTATGAGGGGAAACTTCATCTGTGGACAAATGGGAATGAATTTGAGAGGGAGCAGGTAGTTGCTTAGGTACTATTATCCTTAACCTAGTGCAAGTTCTCCCCACTTAGGATACTGGAGGCCTTGTGGCTCAGGTTTCCTATGTGCACATGTATCTTGATAAAGAAATAGTTGTCTCATTGCTGGGACAAGTACCAGTTAGTGAATGAGGTACTTAACAAGTACCAGTAAATGTTTGGGTTTTGTCTGTTTTTTTCCACTCTCCAAATGCCTTTGATTTTTCATTCATTTATAGTGTTCCCCTCCCTTCCCTTGCCCCCCGGTTTTGCACTGATTTGCAGTGGGGAGAAGTACATTCGCTTTCTGCTTGAGCCCAAGGCCACCCTGCAGAGCCTCTTTATCTGGGAGAGCTGGGCTAGTGAGGAAGCAGGCGGGCTCTATAGCGAAGCCGTGCTTAGAAAAGTGCTGCCTGTGATAGCTTATGTCAAAATAAAAGCCTATTTGTGCTGGTGCCAGAATTGCATAAAGCAACCCTGAGCAGCAGGTCTGAATACGACACCTGCAAGCTGGGAGCTGCTGTCAGGCCTGGAACTATGAGGTTCTCTGCCTCGCTGCCCCTGGCCACACAGCAGGAGCCCTTGCTGTGCAGGATGAGCTCTTATCTGGAATTGCTGTTTGTCAGCCCTGTGTGCGCTCTTCTCCATGGCTAGATACCTTTATGTCAGTTTTCCCAAGTCTTCTGAGCACTGAGATTGTGACAGGACTAGACTTGGGGTGAGGGGGGTCACCTGTATGTGGCAGGAAAGAAAAACCTCTCCCACTCTGTGCCTGCAGCCAGCATCCAGTTTCTCCGGGGGGCAGAGCTGGCCGTGATGCAGGTGAACAGCAATCAACAAATCTGCGCCCAGTTTGATTTTCAGAACAACTTGATGCTTCAGGTCCGTCCGGATGGAGGCCGGGTAAGTGCAAAGGGCTCTAAGCTACCTCTCCCAGTCTCCGGGCTTGTTTGAGTTGTGCCTGTAATAGAGGAGGCGTTTGAATGAAAAGCACAGGCAGGTGAGTCATGAGAGCTAATGTAGCAGCGCAGACACTGAGCCTGAGGTCTGTAATTTCCAGTTTATTTTATGGTTTTGTGTAGCTGTATACAATTCCTTAGCTATCCTGGTTTCTCTTTCATTTTTACTGTCCTCAGGTTATAAAAGCCTTCTGATATTTTGTTGTTCTCAGTTTAGTGCCTAGTGCATGTCATTGTCCTAAATGTTCTTAAAATGAACGCTTGTGGCAGTTTTTGTTTTCTTCTTCTTGACAGCTGTGACACTGTCTTTAACTCTGTCTTTCCTTGTGCTTCCAATTCTCTCTTGTACTGTCCTGGTGTAGATAAAAGCACGAATCTGGGCTTTATCTTTTCACCTTATGCTCATGGATTAGGAGCGTCCACAGCTCCCTTTATAAAAATAGGAAGTTTGATTTCATTCCTTTGCTTGCCTTATTGGACTGAAGCTAAAAGTTCTTCTATGCTGAAAAGCAGTACAGAAGAAAAAGAAATAAGGAAACATGTCTAGGTACAGAGCTATACATGTATAACTGCAGTTATAAATGTTTAACTTTTGCATGCTTTGGCTCTCAAGACCATATAGGATGGAGAGACACAATGGGACAATACCAAGTCAGCTGTTAATTTCAGTGCCTTGGTGACACAACTATTTGTTTAAGTCCTTTTGAATGCTTTCTTTTAGTGGAACTTCAGTTTTGACCGCTTTGAGGTGGAGCCTGGCCAGACTTACCAAGTGACTGTTTATCACCTGCCCAAACTGGGTACAGATGGAGACTACAACTGCAAGTCCATGCCTTTCACAATGCCTGGTAAGAGGGGCTCTCTTTCACTAGGCCTTGAGCTTGGGATTTTGTTTGTGGAGTGGGTTTTTCTCCAGCCTGGGTACGTGAACTGGGAGCCACATTGTGAAACTCTTGTTCTTTCTGGATATATCTGTTTTGAAGACTCGGGTTACTAATATTTTTTACAACACTGCTGTTGTTTAACCCCAAAAGGTGCGTGCAGTGTGTATCAAAAGCCACCATCCTTGCTTCTGGAATCCACTCACTGAAACTGAACACACAAATCTCTGGCTGGAAGAAAGTGTGTGTGAAAAAACAGTGCAGTAGAGTCCAGACACTTCCATTCTGAGTGACTGGATGGAAGACATTGATATAAAAATGTTTATATGCCATCCAAAAAGCTGGATGGAGTTTTGGAACTCTGAGGCATTGCTCATTAGCAATTCTACTGCAGTTGTGGTTAAACAAATTCATATTAAAATTTGAAGATTAATATAGATGCCCCTCTGAGAGGCCATTTGAAGATGATAAATTACATTTGCTGGGTTTGTTTGCTGAAACGTTCATCAGTGGAGCAGCTAAAAGCATATTTAATCTAGTTGAACAGGGCCCTAGACTGGTCTTTCATGTTCTCTACAGACCATCAGTGCTACTTTTGTTTAATTTGAAATCTTTGAAAGTTGCCCCTGTGCTTGTGGAAGGTAAAGTACAGACCAAAACTTTACAAATTGGGATGAATAAAACTTAGCTTCTGATGTCGAATTTAGGCGCTTAAGGGTTGATTTAAAAGGCACAGTTGGAAAAAAAAATTATCAAGAGACTAGGTAGAGTTGCATCTGACCCTTTTTTGCACAAATGAAAATATTCTTCTAACTGAACTTGGGGCAGGGTGTTTTAGTTTGTGGGGGCTTGTTCTTTTTTTTGTTTTTCCCTTGAATATGTTGAGGATCTGCAGTTCTGTCTGGCTGCACTCACCAGTTTGTAAATTCTTGGCATTCAATACCCAACTTAAACCATCATTTTCTTGTTAACTTACTTAGATTTGGGAGCAGAACTCTGTTCATGAAAACGTATGTGGTATGTCAGTCAGCATGTGCCTGGAGAAGCAGAGCAGTCACTTGATTTTTAGCCTTGGTTATATGGACCACTTTCTAGCTCTGATCCCCCAGTTCTTCTGGAACCTAACGCATTGTGTTGAGGTCAGCAGTTGCAGGGACCTTTGCTGATTAGAGTTTATCTGCCAGTTAGAAGGTCATGAACTGACAGAACGTTGGAAATTTAAGATCAGTGGTATTTGCTTTCATTTGTTTAAGCAAGCAGTGCTAGGGAGTTGTTTCCCTTTCTTTTTGCCTCCAGACCCAGGAGGAAAAATATTTTAGGCTGACGCTAGTGAATCCCACACAGCTAATGGTATGAGTTTGAATTTCAACGTGAAAAAGCAGGCCCCATCTGCTAAATAAAGCCAAGAGAAATATAAATGTAGAAAAGCTTTTATAGGGTCAAGAAATAGATTCCAACCTGCTGGTTGTCCTAAGATAGAACTCTTTTGGAGGAATCAATGGCTGAGGCTCTCTCCAGGCAGGTCCAGAGATTAATATAAATTTGTAACTCACCTACCTTGAGAGTGTGTTATCATACAACCCTCTCTGCACAAGTCTCCCACCAGCAAGGACTAAGCATTAATATTTGCCCACATTAGAAACACTGTATGGTTTTAGTCCTTTCTCAGTAATACCTCCAACCTTAAAAACATAATATAAGTGGAAGGGATAGTTTCTGCCTTGGAAATGGCCATATTGTAATGCAAAATTTTGCTGCTGTATTGAAACAAAGGTCCCTGCTCCCTGAGTAAGGCTCCAAGTTAGGTGTCTGGTTTCTGTTAAAGGGTGCTTTTCTTGAGTGGAAGTGCGATATTCCTGACCTGTCAACTGATGGTGTCTCTTTCCTGCAGACTGCAAGGACTCTGTGATGAAAAGGACTGTTCCATGTATAAATACAGGTAAAAGTTGTCTGCCTGAGTTACCAATCATTGGTGTCCTGTTGAAATATTTCTGACAGATGAGAAAATTGAGTATGTACACTTCTTCCAGGCAGCCTGTGGGAGCCCAGGATCCAAGGTAAAAGTCTAGATGATGCGACTGTGCTCGTGAGCTTTAACCCATGGACGGAGTCTGCCGAGTATCAAATCCATGTAGCCAGTTTCCTGAATGAGAAGAAATGTAAAATGGTCACGCATGATTTCACTGGGGTAATTGCCTTCCAAATAATTTCTATTCTGCTAATTTAGACAAAAATTTCTTTAATAGTCATAAAATCACAAAACAAGAGGTTAAATGATGTTAGGAGAACTAATAAACTTATCAAACAGTGATTTCCAAGGAATTGTTTCCAGATTTTTGTTTGGCCTTTGAAAGATGGAACATTAGTGCAGGATTTTGGTAAATAAAAGATCAAAAGGAAGGTCTCTCTTCTAATGCTTTAGAGTAAATTGCTCAATCCAGTATTATTTTTGTGAACAATGTGGTGGTTATGGGGCAATCTGCAAGCACCTGTAAAGGAGATAGAAATTTGGCATTGGATGATTTGGCCTTTATTTCTTTTTTCGAGCCAATACCTGGGAGACAAAGCTAATTAAATCAAAATCGAGGTGCAAAGTTTTAATAGTGAGTGCAACAAATCACTGAAGCAGTCTATCAGATGCTGTGTTTGCTTTTTTTTTTTTTTTTTGAAATGGAGTCTGAATGCTTTTGCAAAATTTATCCAATTAATCTGAGAATCAATTCCTGTAGATTTTAAACCTGTGTTGTTGAGAAGCTCAAAGCAGATGTAGACTGTTGTCTTCTAACCTAGAAAACTGTCCGCTCCAGAAATCTGAAAGAGGGGGAATACTGAATGTTTGATACTAGTCCTTATCCTGCCTTGAGAGAGGGCAGGTACATTGGAATTCACCTTGCTTAATCTGTCCATTCCTTCTGCACACATCATCCTTTGATGCCTAAAGTCATTCCTGTACAGCACATATCCCTGGCAGGGGTGACTGTACTTCATTGCACAGTATGCCTCTGCTTGTCATCGTAAAACTGTATTTACATTGAAAAGATACTGGTTGTGTGCCTTCGATAAAAGGGAAAATTTATCTGTCTGCTCCATTGTAACTAACAGCAGTGCTAGGTCAGCTTTTTAAAGTCAAGCAAACCAGAAGCTGATAATTAAAATGTGAATATTAAATATCTCAACATTGTTAAGAAACTGTAAGTTAAAATTAATGCTTCTGGAGTTACACAAAAGACATCTCTAATTACTTATATTTCATGCTACTTATGCAACCTTAACCTGCTGTTTTAACTGCATTCCGATCTCTGTCACACAGGATGCCCACAGTAGTGGTCACCAAGACATTTATCTGTTTCATCTTACGAGCTTCTGATTCCAAACAAAATTACGAATTTCTGCTGTTTTGTACCATACAAGTAACTTGCATTTCCCCATATTGTCCTCCTTACTCCTTTTCTTTCTTATGGCTTTTACTTCATTTTCTTCTTCTTTCCCTCATAATAGTTGCTTTTGATTTCTGCAGGATGGACTGCAGCAGCAAGTAAACATTACAATCAAAATAGAGAGGAACATAAAAGCTTGTTGCAACTACAATATTCAGGTACATATGGTTCCTCTGTCCTTCCTTCGCCAACAAGATGATGAACAACTTTTTTTTTTCTTAATATAATTTTGCACGGTGTTTTGTTCTGAGATTGGCTAATTCACAGTTACCTATATTGGGGAAATAATGGTTATGCCTAAAAATAATTTCTCACATAAAGGCATTCTCTTCTAGATAGTATAGACAGTGACTCTCCATTCTAGACTCTAGACATTCTAGCTGGGCTTCTAGACTCAAGCCCAGCTTGAGTGACACAGGAAAAGCTGTAACAGGTACGCAGCCTCAGGAGCCCACTGACTTGTTAATGTACAGTGAGTAGTGTGAAAGTCATTGATCAGTCTTCTTAGTTTTTGAAGGGAAATGGGGATTCTGTTCCCCAGAGGCAGGGGGAGGGTAAAGTAGGGAACGGAATTGCTGTTGAAAATAGCTTCTAATTTTTTTTTTCCGACTACAGATTCAGCCATTCTTTGTGAACTGCGGCACAGACTGTATGAGACATTCTGCTGTCATCCCCTGCTCACCAGCTCCAAGTGAGACACTCTCTTCTCTAAATTAGATTCTTAGATTCTTACTGTTTTATAGATGAGAACTGAAATTCTAATGTACCTCTGTCTTTTGCAGGTCCAGAGCCGTCAGGTAAGAAGCCTTTCCAATACACTGAAACTTCCCTTGCTCTTTTTCTTACTGAGAGTGACCTGATAGTCAGGAAATATCCCCTTGTAGCACTGCTGGGTTCAGAACATGGGTTGTATTAGAGCTACTTATTAGAGTTACTTCACTGTGCTTTAAAAAGGCAAGTATTTGTATATTGTATGAACCTCATTAAATGATTTTATTATTATTATATTGTTTTTAGAGGTGCTTTACTTCCATGAAATTCTTTGAGAAACACTCTTTTGACAAAAGGAGTCAATTTAAAATACTTGCTGTCACTTTGCTCAATGTTTAAAAGATTTGCATAGTAAAAAAAGCTTTGGAAGAGAATAGCTTGCATATATTCATCTTCATGAATGTCAAGATAAATCATGTGCATAATGATTTAACATTTTTTCTTGACTCAACAACAGCTGTGAAAAGCTAGTCATGTCCAAGATGAAAACACACATGTATCCTGTAGATTAAAATACTCTAAATTCTTTCTTAAGTAGATTAAGTAAAGAGCAGAATATGGGATGCCTGATGTTCACAGGTGAAGGCTACTGCTCTTCGGTTTCAGCATGTTCCACACAAGGCTCTTTGTGGAGCAAACCTGCAGTGCAGAGCACAGTTTTAAATGAGGTCTGGCGTTTGGGGAGAGGCCGTTGGGGCTAGTGCTGGGCTCTCAGCATGCTCTACCCACACCTTTGGGCAGAGCTCTGGACCTTTTACTTTGGTTTTGACTGCTCAGGAGACTTCTCTTCCTGGGTCAAGCTCCTTAGCTTTTGAAAGCCATGTCTGAGTGCTCTCTTTATACCATAGGTGATATGATTATATGGTTATACTGGTGCATTACTGGGATCTGTGTGTTACTGGTCGGATCAGTCATAGCAGCTGTCGTTTGTATGACCAGAAAACGAGCAGGTAAGACTCCTACCAGGTATAAAGAGATGTGCGAGCACTACAGCTAATCTTTTCTACTACTTTATTTTTCCCACTGTTTTCTTCCTTGTCTTTGTGATGTTATCCCACTGATACAATGCTCACGTAAATGCTTTATTGCTGTTTACACCACAAGACTTGTATAACATCCTAATATCATCCACCTAATGCATCATCCTAACACAATCCACCTAAAACTCTTGATGAGTTGCACTGTCTGACATTCCACTGACTGACATTCCACTTCGGAAGAAGCTCATGGAAAAAGAAAAAATGACCTCACAGTTTAACCCTTTGGATCTTATTAAAACGGGTTTCTGTGGGTATCACTTCCATTTATATTCCTTCAGCATTTTGTAAGAGCCCTGCGCGGGATAGCAGCTTCCTGTTTTCTGAGACCACAGACTTTCCCCTGTCACCCGCTGTCTCTGTAAAATTCACTTTTGTACTATTTTGAGTTTAAATAACATTCTTCAGTGAAGATAGAAAAAGAAAACTGGAGCACAGAAATTGACACTGAGGGGGTTGAAAAAAATCAGTAATTAAAGGTATTCATAGTATTTAGTGCTGTAACTGTGAGGCAGATATCACAGGGAGACTGTACAAGTCACTGCACGCTTTTTAGCTGAGGAGTAATCAAAATCTTTCAAAGGACTTCTCAACATAAAAATTATCTGTAAGATCTGTAAGATGTACCTGGAGACACTTTAGCTGCTTCTTTAGGAAAAGCCTCTTAAGAAAAAGCTACCTTAAGAAAAAAAAAAAAAAAAAAAAGATGCTTTTCAAGGAGGAGTAGAAGAAGGTGTGAGGGCTCTGTCCTTTTTTTCAGAGACCAGACAGATTTGGGAAAGATAGTAAAAGTCTTCATCCTTTCTCTCCAAGGAAGAACAAAGTATAGCACATAGCAAAGCTGACTGTGGACGAGCCTATATCCATGTAATGTTTTTATTAGACTTTTCCCTCCTTCTTTCACCTCTCAATTAGAGACTTTCAAATCTGGCCTTTGGAAGGAGTTCTTATTTGAAGGGGATGGTTGTCCTTGTTAGAGTTGACAGTGACTTTCTCTCTTCCAGGATGCCAGCGAGGAAAAAGCAACCACAGTGGCTTGCAAACAGGTAAGAGATCCTGTTGGTGTGTTGTCAAGTACTGTCCCGTGTGTAATGCGTCCAGGAAGAGTTGTTGGACAGGGGCTATTGTAGGCTCTGCTCCTCCACAGGTGCTTCTGGAAACCAAACTAACATAGCCTCAAGGTCTTCCTATCTATATTCCTGGTTAGTCAAAATGAACATTTTTATAACTGGTCACACTGAACAGAGAATGTACACGTTAGACTGCTGCCCTTTAGCAGATGGGAGATAACTGCTTTTTAAAGTTTTATTTATTTTTCTGTTTTATTGGCACAGCTGTGGTTGTACTGGGAAAAAAAAATGGCTAATCATTCAAGTCACAGCAGCATGAGATTGCTTTGGGGTGAATGCAGCTCCCCAGGGTGAGGGGTTATATCTACGCTTGCAAGACTGTTGAAACCAATGTGCTTTACTTTTATGCACGGTGAAATTAATCTGGGATCAATCTTTCTCTGTCTTTCAGAGGTGCTATCTCTAGACCTTCCTCCACCACCTTTGAAGCCTCGGAAGGTTTGGATTGTGTACTCTGCCGACCACCTGCTCTACGTGGATGTGGTGCTGAAATTTGCTGAGTTTCTGATGACAGTCTGTGGCACTGCAGTGGCCTTAGATCTGCTGGAAGATCATCAGATCTCAGAGCTTGGGGCTTTGCCCTGGCTTACTCGACAGAAGAAGGAAATGGAAGACCTCTCTTCAAAGATAATCATCTTGTGTTCACGGGGCACCCAGGCCAAATGGCAGGCCATGCTTGGGAGTGAGCGTGTGTATCTCAAGCAAGATCAGCAAAAGCCAACTGGAGACCTCTTCACACCTGCCTTGAATTTGATCCTGCCTGATTTCAAGAAGCCAGCCTGTTTTGGGATGTATATAATCTGCTATTTTGAGGGGATAAGTAGTGAGAAGGACATACCCGATCTATTCAATGTCACTTCCAGGTACCAATTGATGGACAAGTTTGAGGATATTTATTTTCGGATTCAGGACCTGGAGAAATTTGAACCAGGACGTATACATCGAATCCAGGAAATCACAGCAGAAAATTACGTCGATACCCCTAGTGGATGGAAGCTGAAAGAGGCCGTGCGAAGGTTCAAGGAGTGGCAGGCAGAGCACCCAGACTGGTTTGAGACTGAAAGCATCTGCTTGGAGAACGAGGAGGAGCCTCAGTGCCTGAGCAGAGACAGTCAGGTGGAGTCGTTCCTGAGTGAGCAAGGGGGCATTGTGAAACATCAGCTGCACCTAAGGGAGCCTGACCCTAATTGCTGTTACGTTGTCAACCTCCACATGCATGAGAGTGAGAACAAAGCTTGCCAACTGCAGCCTCAGCTGAATCTGTCTGGGGATGCAACTGCTCAGACTATGGTCATTCCTATGGATGAGGCCCCTCCGGTTCAGGTAGTGGAGCCAGTCTCTCCCATGGAAGACAAAAATGTGCTTGGGCATCATGTGCTGACTAATGAGGACTGCATGGAAGGAGTCCCTCTTTTGGAGACAAGCGTTCCGCTGAGGAATGAAGTCATCCTCCATGATGACTGTGAAGCCTCTGCAATAGGTGATAGTCCTGCAAAGCTCTCAGGTGAACTGAGGCACCAGCTGAATGGACTCATGTCCTGTCTTTATCAGCAGAGTGTCATACCCTCAGAACCATCTTTCTGTCAAGAAGAAGCTGACAAGCAACATCAGTTGGTCTTAGATGACCAATGCAAAGAGCAAAGACAATCAGTGCAGTCAGACCAGGGCTACATCTCTAGATGTTCTCCTTTGCCTCCTGATGACCTTGTGGAGGAGGAGGAGGGCGAGGAAGAAGAGGAGGAGGAAAATCCAGAGAAACAAGTGCTCTTTCATGGACTCTCTCCAGAGGACTTGAATAGTCTAAAAAGCCTCCAGCAGAGGCTGTTTTTCCAGGACATCCAACGGAGTCATGACTGGAGGTATCCAGCTGAGGCAATGGACTTGAGCCAGTCTCCAAAGGATTGCTAGGCTCCATTTGGGATGTGCTCCACCTGAAGCACAGGGGTGGAAGGTGGTACCCTGCACAGCATGGAAACAGCATTTCAGATACCTTCCTTGTCCCTGTGTGACCAACAGCCTACTGGTGGGAGGTCCTTGTTGGCTGTCAGGAGGCAGGGGTGCCCGCCAGTGCTCCTGCTTGCACTCTGCATGCGGAGGGTGGCAACAGGAATGTTAGCCACTGCTGTGAAAGAGCAAGTAGTGACTCTGTTCCGCTGGAAAATGTGTTACATGGGATCCTCGCTGACTGATTGCAGAGAAGTCACTGTGGTTCATTTGTGCCTTCGGATTTCCAACCAAAAATCCTTGTTTTATTGCACTGGACGGAAGTCAAGGCCAGAAATCAGAACAGATTTGAGTAGCAAAGCTAGCTTGACATTGCCATTTTAATGCATCTTTTAAATGTTCTCCTTTAAATGCTGTGTTAATCATATGTGCCTTAAACTTCAGCTAGGATAGAGCTGTCCCTGCCCAGGTGATTTCTCATGCAGAGATGTAAACAGTGGTGGCCGATTAAGGAAGTGAGAGACCATTGAGGAGGGAGGGGTAGTGAAATGTAGCTTGAGCAGATGCTAACTGTTGTGAAATATTTGCTAATAATAAAGTGAGGGATTAATCTCCCAGGAGCAGCGATGGAAACTATCAGTTCCAATGTTTAAAAAAAAAAAATGGACTCAACAAGCTGGTAAGAGCAACTCTCCATAAGGGTTCACGTCTCAGCCCTGTAGTACTGGCGGCCACCCTGCCCATCACCGTGGCTTTGCAGCCCCACAGTCTGGGAAGCCCTTGTGAGATGTGCACGTACCCGGGCCCTTCTCCATGGTGCTCAGGCAGGTTTATGTGTCAAAAAATGTTCAGAGAAATTTTAAACTGATATTTCAGAAAATAATCAACTTCTCTATTTTTTTTAAACTCATGGTGTGTTATGTTGTTTTATAAATTTATATGTTTGTAACTTGTTTTTAATTTAAGGAACAAAATACAAGAATATACCAGAATATATTTACTTAAATCTTTTTGTGTCCGCTTCCCAGTTTCTGCCTAGCCCTTGTGTAAGTATTTTGTGTAGAAATCTGCGGTGAGGTAAAATGGAAGCTAAACCGGTTGAGAAATACCCAAATCTTCCTGCAAAGTGCTGTGCTCATGGAGGCTGCTGCTGAGGGGCCTCGGGGGTGAGAAACGCACGCGGCCTCAGAGTGAGTGTTGCAGAAGCTAAACGTCTGTAACGAGTGCGCAGAGCGGGTTAGTGGGGCAGGACTGCTGGGTAACCAAAGGCCCGGAAAAATGACGAAGGGACGGTGCCCACCTGTACCTGACCTTAACAGCAGGAGGCTCCTTCGTATCCCGTCTGCAGGACGGGCTGGGCCACAGCAGCTGAGCCAGGGGTAACTGTGGTAATTGGGTGCTGCTCCAATTAGCTGGTTTTCTTGGAGCCTGCAGATAATTGTCATCTTGATAATCCAGCTCATAAAATTCCTCTTATTTTACAACAGTTAACATGTAAATGTGATTTTTTTTTTTTTAACTGCGAGCCCTTTTCAAGCCGTATGTAATTTTGTAAATGATTTGCTAGGAAGCTCAGGAGTGCCATCTATTTTTGTGTGCGTGTGTTAGTCATTCCCCTCAATTTCCCTTAGTGTTAGAGCTTTCAGAGTTTATTTTTATCAGAACAAGTTTCAGTTTGAGTATCTGGACACTTTAAGCAATCCGACACAAGGAAGGCCAGGTAACTTTAATGCGTTTGTTGGTGTCTGAGTGTAATATTCAATAGTGCAACGAGACTTGAAGAAAAAAAAAGAGCAAAGTCAGTCACAAGTTTCTAGATTTATTTTAACAATCTTGCTTTTTAAAAAATACAAGTTCTGATTAGTGCCACGGGGATGCCCAGCATGCACTGGCCACAGGCTTCCCTCTCGCTGCAGCTTCTCCGCTGGGAGTTGTTGCCCTCTCGTCAGGCGAGGTGGGAGTCTCTCAAGAGAGAGCAGTAACGTGCAATGGACTCACCTATTTCGCGAGGCTGGTAACGGCACTGCAAGGGACGTAACGTCTCAATATGGCACAACTTGGTTCAACAAGGGAGCCCTGACCTGGGCCGGAAATTCAGTGCTGGGCAGAACACCGTAAGTGAGGAAGGTGCTTTGGGCACGAGGTACGGTTGGCACCGCGGAGGGAGCGCTGCCCTGTGGGGCAGACGGATCCGCCGTGGGGCAGAACGGAGGGAGAGGGAGCGGGAGCTCCATTAGCAAAGAGAAGGGAGCTCAAAGGCAGAGCACGTTTGCGAAGGAGAGCTCAGAGCTCTCCCAGGGGTGAAGCGGCGGCAGCTGAAGCCGCCCTGCTCCTTGCAAGGGGGCTCCTGTACAGTCAACTGCTGAGAGCTTTAAGCTCTGTGTAGCGCACTTGCTAACACTTACAAATGAGCGCCGGGAACCATGGAAAATCACTCCATGAACTCTTCCAGGGAGGGAATTTTATACAGCACAAACATTATTTTGAGGTGTCGTGTGTGCATGGCATTCTTCAGGTTAAAGGGCCAATTTGAACATTGCTATTGATGCAGTCCATGGCTGGAGCATGCTCGGACTAGATAACCTGCCCGAAGCACGTGGTACTTGGGGGCTTCAGGTACCATCTTGTTCTCTCTTGGATGGTACCCAAGTTCACCCTGAACTTTTACTGCCTTTTTAATGCCTGCAAAACAGGGAGGCGCCCAGGAGCAGGTCCCTCTCCGAGCACCATCAGCCTCTGCTGCTTCCTCCCGGGGCCAGGAAATGGGCATCCCCTAGGCACGTCTCACGCCACACAGGAAAAGTTCACAGTACTCAGTATTACAATCACAGTCACTCACAGCACCAAGATTGTCCAGACAAAAGAAAAGTTACTGAAGAGAAGGCCCCTGGCCACAAGTCACACAAGGGCCCGCGGAAGGGCTCAGATTAAAGCACCGGTGGGAAAGTTCAGCCTGGTCTTTGCTGGCTTTTCCGCTGGTGAGGGGAGAGCAGCCAGTCCCCGCTCGCGGCTGCAGCCCCTCCGAGCTGCTCGGCCGCCCCGGCGCAGGGGCAGCCCCCTCGGGCTGTAAACGTGGTCGCGTGGGAGCAGGCCGGGCTCCTTCCCCGCGACTGGAGGGGAGGCCGGGGCTGCGCCTGCTCCGGCCCCTCAGCACTGGGGGCGCTGGCCCTCGGCTTCCCCTTCCCAGCCAGAGAAAGGGCCCCGGGCAGGAAACTGCCACATCTTCCCCAGGTCCGCAGTCCTGCCCAGATAACAAGCTGTAAACGTGTGAGGGGCAAAGGCCTCCCTCGCTGCCTGGCCGTCGTGCCCCTGCCTTCATTCAAGAGCTGCTCTAGCCGGGCAGAGGAGCAGGCCCTAACCCACCGCAGACATTCATGGAGCCTAAAACCAGAGCCAGGTGTGTTTCTGCGAGAGGGTCCTCCGCAGCTGGCTCTTCCCCGTCCCCCTTAGCTGCACGCGCGCAGGGGACGGGGTGCTGGTGTGCGGCCTCGCACCAAGGGGCCTGAGCGGCAGCCTGGGCCCCACAGCGCGGGCGCTTGGGGGTGTCACTTGGCTTTCTGTGTGGAGCAGGGGGTGCACAGGGCCGCCCCGAGCAGCACCCGGGTCCTCTGCGCTGCTGGGGAGAGGGAGCCGCCTGCCGGCTCAGCCACCGCTGGCCCTACCCGGCACGTGGGGCAGGGGAAAATGTGCTGAGCCGCTGTGAAGGGAGCCCAGCCACGGCGTGCAAGGAAACCAACACGGACCCGGCAACATGCATATTCACAGAGAAACGGGAGCTGTCCCAGCGAGCGCGGGCTGCTCTCTGAAGTAAGCAATAGACTGCTATAAAACCCTGTTCTCACCCGAATTCAATGTCTTGGTGGTGGCGAAATGGGGCCCGAGCCCCTGGATCGATGTCTGTTTCGGCATCATGGGTTTCTTTGTCATGTGAAGTCAATGCAAGATGGAAAAGGTTGAAGCACAGAGGTAGACATTTTCGGCAAGGAGAAAGTGGCTTCTAGGCTCGCAGTGGCCACGCGGCCAGCTGACTTCCCAGATGGTCCTCCAAGCCCCTCTTCGGCTCTGCTTGTTGGAAAACAGAGGGGGCAGCTTTGCAAGCCCTAGCGAGCCCGTGGCACACTGCCCTCTGCCCTGCACACCCCCGAAAGGCAGGTCTCTGCTGATCAGAGCCTTTTCATGCCTCATCGTGATGTTGAAGAAAGGGGAAAATCCACTGGTCCCTATTGCTTGGGGGAAAAAAACACGGAAGAGGAAACCTTCACGGTGAAAGAGCAGCACGTCGGCCGGACAGGCAGTGGAGGAGAAGGAGTCGCATCTTCCCAGTAGTGCGGAGGGGTAAAAGCTCGGGAAGACGAGAGCCCCCTGTCGAGGGCAGGTGCCTTTTGGGGAGGTGGGGGCCAAGCACTGCTGGGCTCGCATCTGTGCCCAGCTCCCACCCTCGGTTTGGCCATGGGGAGGGCGAGCAGGGTGGGCCCGGTGGTGCTCCCCCAGAGGGTCGCATCCGGGAGCCCCTTGCCGGAGGGTGCCGAGGCAGGCGCTCAGCCCTGCGCCGTGACCGCCAGCGCGTTGACGTAGCCGTGGGGGCCCACGTCCACCTCGGAGAGGCCGTGGGGCAGCGGCGCGGCGGTGGGGGGCATGGGGGCCCCGCTGTACTTGGCGGCGGGCACGGTGGGGCGCAGGAGGCAGCAGGTCTCGAGGGCCTCGAGGCCGCGGCACGCGAGGAAGAAGAGGTTTTTGAGCATGAAGAGCGAGAGCGGCTGCTGGTAGCGCAGGAGCAGCAGGCAGCGCAGCGCCAGGAGCGGCGCGTCCAGCAGCCCGGCGGGCAGCAGGAGGTGCAGGGCGAGGCGAGCGGCGCCGGGCGGGCGCGCGGCGCTCAGCTCGTACAGCCAGAGCACGGGCGAGGCGAGGCAGAGGAAGTAGACGGCGATGAGGAGGTAGCGCAGCGGCGCGGGCAGCGGCGCCGGCCGCCCGGGCTGCAGCACGAGCTCCAGCAGCGAGAAGCTGTCGAGCAGGTCGAGGCAGGTGGCGAGGAAGGCGGCGGCGGCGCGGTGCTGCGGCGGCGGCTGCGGCGGCAGCAGCAGCTGCCCCGCGCCCTCGGAGCCGATGGCCCGCAGCAGGCAGTAGAGCAGCGGCGCCGAGAGCGCCAGCGTGATGCGGAAGCCGGTGGTGCCGAGCGGCAGGCGCAGCTCGATCAGCTCCAGGATGGAGGTGCCCAGGATGAGCGCCGCCTTGGGCGTGAAGGCGATGGAGTAGATGAGCCAGGCGAGGTGCGCGTAGGCGAAGTCGCCGCCGCGGGGCC
>JAWLRI010000083.1:547874-562288 GCA_034781795.1 Crypturellus tataupa
CCGGCCCCGGCGGCAGCGGAGACCCTGAGCGGCGGCAGCGGCGGCAGCTGCAGCAGCCGGAGCCAGCGCGGGCGCCTCCGCCGGCGGTGGGTGGGCTGGGGCTGGGGCTGGGGCTGGCGCTGGGGGTGGGGGAGCCGAGAGAGGCTGTGCAGGCGGGAGGAGGAGGAGGGCGAGGAGGAGGAAGGCT
Source organism: Crypturellus tataupa (assembly GCA_034781795.1). Classification (NCBI taxonomy): domain Eukaryota; kingdom Metazoa; phylum Chordata; class Aves; order Tinamiformes; family Tinamidae; genus Crypturellus; species Crypturellus tataupa. The sequence goes on from JAWLRI010000083.1 coordinate 548,062, forward strand.
CCCCCCGGGGCTGCGGTGGGGCGGGCTCGGGAGCGCCCCGAGCCGCAGCTGGGGAGCAGGGCCCGCCCCGCGGGAAGGGATGGGGGGGTCTCCCCGGCCGAGCCCTCCTGCAGCCCCAGCGTGGCCCTGCCAGGAGGACCCCGTCCCCATCTGCTGCCAGAGGAGCAAAGTCCTCCCCTGTCATCACCCTCCCATAGTACCCATAGTACCGAAGCCCCAGCGCCTACCAAGTGCCCCCCATATTATGAACATGTTCTGCATCAGCAACTCCAGCAAGTCCCAAGTGCTTTAGTGGCACCTATGTCCCCAGATCTCTCAAACCAGCAAGAGGGCAGAGACCTGGCACTTGCCCTGTGGTGAAGCGCTAACTGCACTGACTTGCCCCCGCCGCCATCCGTGGAGCTGGACACGCAGCTGCCCACACATGCCACCCGGGGTGAGTAGCTGTGTGTCTAACGAGTGGTGCTTACCCCACGGATTCCCTGAGCTCAGCTGAGCCGTGCGCGGCGCGCTCTGCCCAGCTGGCCTTGCTGCGGCTGTTGCTTTAAATCGGTGCAAACGGCATTGAGGTCCCGACCTCTGCTGAGAGCAGCGCCTCGGCCTTTGGGGCTCATCCGGCTGGAGGCCTCTCGGCACCAGCAGTGACCACTGGACACTGCAGGTGTCTCAAAGTGCTGCCATGATCAGCAGCTGCAGCACCGTCATCCCTAAATGCACTCGCCACAGTGCCTAGATGCGCTGTCCCACAGTGAAACCCGTTACATAGCCGTGTTCAAAGCCTCTGTACACGTTACCCGTATTGATAAATGCCCTAGATCATGAGGCGTTTGGGGCTGCATGCTGATCGCCACAAGGGCTGAGCAAGCCCCAGCTGCTGAGTGCTGCGAGAGGCCACGAGCGGCGGCAGCGACAGCAGCCGAATGCACAAGCACCGGCGCAGCCTCCCTGGGCAGGCCCGTGTCACCAGGTGCCCGCGGATACAGAAATCAGGCCGGGCTACCGGGAGGCTTCATGCTGAAACCCGAAACAAAGAAATCTCTGCAAAGGGGGAGGGAGGAGCTAAGGGGTGGGCTGGCGTGTGAAGACTTCTTTAGGCACATAGCAATGATCAAGGGGAAAAGCAGGGTAGAAGAGTCGCAGCAAAAGCCTTAGTGTGCTGCCGGAGACCGGAGGGGGGGTCACAGTCAAATCTGTTTCCTAAAAGCACAGTCCAAACAGCAAAAAAGGGCAATGCAGACTTAAATCGTGTTCCTTGGTCACCATAGTACTGAAGTGGTCCAATGCCTAAATCAGGCTGGTGGCCCCCAGCCATTGCCATGCTCTCCATGCTGGTCGTCATCCTGCTTTAAAAAGTCCATCCTGCTGCATCCCTACTCCTACAGGCTGGATGACTGGGTTAGAGCGAGGAGGGGGGAAAGTGTTTTCTGCTGCACTCACTCATTCTGTGCTTGAATATTTAGATAGGCCTGCAAGTGTCTATGTTGCACCATCTCTATTTGTATTTATTGTGTTCCTCTACTCTTGCCTTTGTCATGCTACGTAGTGTTAGATGGGATTGATCACACGTGCGCTGTCTGGCTGTTTAAGCCTTTCTCTCCGGTTCCATGTTCCCATCGGAGAATACAAATAACTCAATTTAAGATCAGTCCCCACAGCACGGCAAAAGAAACCCGATGCAAAACAGCCATGCCACCTACGAAGATGCTTGCGGAGGGACCAAGACGCAGCACAGGGCGCCCTGTAAGTGCAACAAGTGTGAGCAGGGAAACACCTCTCCTTTCCTTGCCAAACACACAGCGAGAAGTTCCCTTTGCCCCCGAGGCCTTCGGAGGGGCAGGGACTGTTTCAGAGATGAAAGCCCCACGTCTGGGCTCTGCTGTTGAGCACTGGTGTTCGGCCTCCAAGACTTGTCTCTCTTTGAGACCAAACACTGCCAAAGAAAGGTGTCAGTGTAGATGTGTGATACGGGGTAGAGGGCAAAATTGCATTCTTCTGTACTGGGTCCAGGTCTTCATCTATTGGGGCTGGGTCCTGCTCAGGGTAAGCCAACATTTGTACCACTGACCCCATTAACGTGACGGAGACTGGTCAGGCCTGAGGAGATCGGTAGTCCTGAGGCTAAATCCCTTTTGTTTCTGAACCATTTTACCAGTTCCACTTCTAAACCTGCAGGAAAAGTTTTCCAGTTCTATGACAGGCCCTGGAGCGAAAACCGAGCAGGGGCAACAGACTTGGCACCAAGAGGGCTGCCCCGGCGCTACGAGGGCCGCCGGCAGCGCTTGCGCCGCCTCGCTGGCTCTTGTATGTGGGCCTGTGTGGGCTGTGTCCATGTAGGCGCCCTGTGAGCCCGCTCATGCCTCCTCACAGCCGGAGGCTCACGCCACAGGCAGGAGGACGTGTCTCTTGGTGGGCCGGGTCCCGTCCTGCCCGCTGAGGTGAGTGCAGTTGGTGGGCCGGGTCCCGTCTCGCTTGCTGAGGTGAGTGCAGTTGGCCGGCGTCCCCAGGGCTCTGGGAGGGATGAGATGTCTCACACAACCCGGCAGCGAGCCTGCCCTCTAGGGAAACAGGATGCCGGGTGCTGGCCGGGTGAGGCAGCTCAGGTGGCCTGCGGGCACCTGAGGGAGAAGCGGGTGAACAGCGGCTCCGCCGGGGTTGGCACCGCACTGCCTTCAGGAGTGCGCAAGGCTGCGGTGAGGCGAGCAGGGCAGGAGAGCTGCAGGGAAACGCTTCTCCAGGAAGGACGGGACTGCTGCTGGGGGGGGCCCTTGTTGGAGGTAACTGGGACCTGCAGGGAACCCTGAGGGTTTTGGGCAAGAGGAGCTACACGTAGCGGGTGAGGGCTGCAATGGAGAGCAGGAGCCAAAGGCTTCCTTGGGCCGTGGATGGGCTTCTGGGGCAAACGTCCTTCCAGGCCTGCTGAGCGCTATGGGGAAAGCAAAACCCAAAGAAAGAGGTGAAAACGAGAAAAGAAGGGAAGGAAGAAGAATTTATCTGGAAAGAAGCAGAAACTGTGCTGTGCTTTCCAGTGGGGGTGGGGGATGCCTTCTGCTCGAGCAGGCACTTGAGAGCTTTTTGTAGCTTGCTGTGGGATGAGATGTGACACACTGATGTCTCCCACGTGATCCAGTCATATCGTGCAATATGCAGCCCTGGGAGGTGTTAGTGCCTAACCAGTACTAAAACCCTAAAAGGCAAAACTGTAGAGAGCTTCTACGCTGCAGCAGCTCCAAAGATATTTTTTCCTGTCCTTTTTATATATTTATGTGTGTATGTGCATATGTGTATATTTAAAGGCTAGCAGGAGACAAGAAGGTTTTACGAAGTAGTCATAGTGACCACCTAAAATACTACCGTATCTAATTTTCCCCGCTATTTCAGACAAGTAGAGTGTCCTCAAAAATATCCCTACTGGGGGAAAAGGCAAAAATTCTTGAGGGCAGAACTCAAGATGAAACAAGATGATGACTCTATTTCTCAGGAGGAGAGAAAAAAAAATACATGTATATATATATGCACACATATATATGCCTGAAAAAGAGACCAGAAGCTAAAACCCTAATTATACCCTGCAGTAAGCTGTCAGAAAGTGGCAGCATTGGGAGTTAGGGAGAAAAGGCAAAGCTGATCTCAGTGAGTTTGAATTAGTGTAATCTGTTCTAACCATACTTAAAATGCATACTGTGTGGGATGGGAAAGCTCTGGGATTCTCTGACGCACACTTTCTGCCACAGCTATTTTAAACTGTTCAGTGTGCACAATGGAGGTTATCGATGCAGGTAGAGCAGTCTCACCTGGACAGCATGAAATTCAGAGACACCTACGTGCGTTCACCTCTGTGTGTGGAGCCTTTGCAATTAAACTGCTGATGAAGCATCCTGATTGAGAATTTTTGTGTTCTTCAGAAGTGTTTAATAACCCAATACTTATAAACAAATTTCAGTTCACGGGGCAATTCACACTGCATAAATTGCATTTTTTTCCATGCTTACTGTATTGAGGCAGAGGTTTGGGCAGTGTTGAGGCTTCAGGGTTTGTGGTTAGTATGTTATGTTTATTCAGCATTGTGTGTATTGGAATTGACCTTATATTCTTTATATTCAGAAGAAAATGAAAATTTCTTAGTAGCTGAACTGACTGAAAGGAAAAAAGAGGCTTTTTTTTTTTTTTGAATAGTAAAGTAGAGAGGGAAACACTTGTGTGATGCAACCATTTGGCTCCTAGTTTTGCTCCTGGTGCAGGCTCATGAAGTGTTTCAGAGTGGATCCATAAAGATCCTGAGTGCACAATTTCCACTGCATTGCCCTTGTGGGTGCATGAGGATTTGTGCCTTTATAACTGATGCCAGCTACATTTGGTAGAAGAAGGATTTGGGCATGTCCCTGAAGCCCCACGTTGGTATCAGGTTAGGCAGATAATTGTTTGGTTTGTGTTGGAGACCCATCATCACCTGCAGACTAAGCATTTTCCAGCACTGAGTATGGTAGGTGCCCCCAGTGCCGCAGCTCCTCAGCCCCACTTGTCCAGGGCTCTTGGTCCCTCTTGCTCAGCCATCTCTTCATCAGCATTTCATTGCGCTCTTCGTGTAGGCTAAGGGTTTCTGCGCATCTCTAGCTTCAATGCAAGTGAAATATTGCACGCTGGATGTTTCCAGGTCACTAATGCTGAAGACTTTCACCTGGTAGTATCTCAACTTGCTCATTTGCTGAAATCAATGGAAGTTCTTGGTTCTAATGTGAGAGCTTGTCAGTTAGTATCTGTCTCTCTAACTCCACTCTCATTTTCCCAAGGTACCAGAGCACGGCTTCTGCCAGACAAGCTGGGTTTCCTTTATGATCACAAATGTTTTGACACAGCAGCTGGTGAGCCAACGGTAAGGAGGGTTTTCATATGCCCTTAGGCTTGTTCTGTCTGGAGTAACAGGTTAAATTGGTGGCATCTAGTTGGTGGCTTCCACATACCGGAGAGGTAGCCTTTACAAAAGAAAACTGTTTATGCAAGGACACAACTAAATGCCTTCCCTGAAAGTGCATTATACACAACTAGCACTCCCAAATGAGTCCAGACTGCGAACAGTCAGCAAGGACATCGGCGCTGTGATGTGCTGCTTTTATTCCCCCACAAAGGTGGAACAGTCAAAGCTACATTTATCTTACTTGTGTATAGCAGATACAGAGCTTACAGGGAGTAACAGTTTGGCTCATCAGAAGAATTGCCGGAGGGGCATCTTTCAGGTGGCTCCCTCAAGAAAATCTGAGAATGGCTTGATGAAGAGAACAAAAGACAGAAATTGTCCTGGTTATCTTCTAGGGCAAAGGCATGAAAAAGGCCAGGACAATACTCATGACACATACACACAGCATGTTAAAATTTATTTCACAAAAATCCTCTTTTGTTATTTTTTTTTATATGTGCTAGTTCCAAGCAGCAGCTCTGGAAACGGGTTGAACTTGATATGAAAGCTAAAACCATGACAGCTTGTGATTTCTCTGTACAATAATCACTCTGCTACAGTGCACAAGATCTAATCTGAAACCCACATTACCCATTAATTGGAGAAAAAGACACACCAGCAGTAGGATTGGAAGAAAGGGCTCAGTAGTGTTATGTCACTCCCTGAATGTCAGGCTAGTAGTTGCTTGTGTCCTGTGGAATAAGGAATCATCTTCCTTGGTCAACCTTTTCAAAACCTTATTGCAAGACACAAAAGATCTGCTTCAGCTCAAAAATAATTTATATCCATCCTCCACTTCCTCTGTGCTGTTCTCATTTGCTTCACCTCACTACTTACTCCCTCAGGGCTTGACCAAAACCCATTCATCTGTGGCAAGCAGAGCTGTTAGGATCAGATCTTCATGATTGTGGCAATAGGGCAGTACTCCAAATACAAATGTCACAGTATTAGATTGGCGAGCAAAGTCCCCTCTCCTGCTCACAGTGCTCAGTAATCTGCATAGCTAGGAAGCAGAGAAACACAGTCTTCAAAATACCATATTTGTGTAATACACAAGACAAAGGAAAGGTTATGTTCTGGCCACATGTTAACTTAAAGCTAAACCTGGGAAACAAAGCAAGAAAAAGGACTTCAGTGAATTCTAGCATTAACAGGCACCCATAAGTGAACTGCAGACAGGCCGGCAGCCTGCACAGAGAGAGCTCTACCACTAAACTCATGGAATGGGGATTTGGCAAGAGCTTCTTGCTGTAGAAGTCTTCTGTAACCAGGTCAGTATCAGACAGCAAGAAGAAGATCCTAAATTCCTACTCCATTCATTGCACCACACAGTTCCTGGGAAGTAATTTGGACGCAGTGTACCACTTCAAGGAGCTGAGCAGAGGCAGAAGGACGAGTTCTGTGTTGCTCGGACCAAGGGTAGCCCAAGCTCTGACCTATTAGTGCATAAACCAGTCCGAGAGCCCCCAAAGCAGCATTACTTGCAAGAATAGGGGACAGGAAACTCTTCTAGCTTTCTTCTCCCCTCTCTGTGGTTTCAAGTCAGCAGTAAAGCTTCTTTAATCACTAAGGTGCCTCCTATGCATTTAAAGTCTCACAGAGCACTGTTTCAACCCTGACATGCTTAAAAAAAAAAAAGGCTAAAAGTAGATTTGGAATGCGAAGCAGATTCATGTCAGTCTGTTCATCACCGCTCTTCTGGAGACAGAGGTGCCTGGCGCATTCTCTTGGCACAAGCAAAATCCTCCCTTTTGCAGAGGAGGCCCTCTCTCCTTCTCACTACGTAGGTTGCTCCTGTCTGAGGTGGGCTGCGCACGTTGCTAAGAAATTATGAAACAGTCTGTGATTTCCCCAAATCCCTCCCCACGTTCCTTCCACAAAACCATTGCCGTTTGTGGAAAGAGCAGCCAGGGCACTTGGCTCTGCTCGGCACGGCCGCTTCAGCAGCGCTGCAGCCCCCAGGGAACACCCTCTCTCAGCAGCACCCTGTCTCTGAGCTGCTGGCTCTTATCGCAAGAGCGAGCTCTGCCAAAGGCCACCGCACACACCAGCATGCAAATCTTAGTGTTGTTGCAGATAAGCAAGATCTACCACATGGAAGGAAAGGCCGGCAGTTATCACCAGCGGCCAGGCTCCCTGGGGCCTGCGATGCAGTTCCCAGCTAATCCCAAGGAAATCGCCAGCTAATCACCGGAGTTAGCGGGCACCGCTCAGAAAGGGAGCAGTCCTCTTCCTGCTGTGGCATGTCACCTGAGGAACGCCAGAGCGAATCTAGTGACAGATGGGATTTAGGGCTCCTGTATCAAGCCTCACACACTGGGTCTGCAGTGCACATGACTTCGGAGATGTTTTAAAAGCTAAAAGAGCTTCCTCTCGTTATACGCCAAGTCAATCCCTGTACTTATTCTTCTGGGAACTGGAGACCTTTGTTTTGCACAAGTAGGTTAAATAAGCATTTCATTTTCTCTCCTGTAAAGGGCAAAAGATTAAAATTTAAGACTGTTCCTCACATCACAGCTGTTCTTAGAAGCAGCCAAGATGCTCGTCCTGATGAGGCAATGGATAAGGACCCCATCTAGCACTGAGAGAGGAAGAGACCATTTCCCATTGCAGATTTCACGTGAGGAAATTCACCCAGAGGTATCTTTCTGCTCCTTTTTGGAATATAAGGGATAGAGAAAAATTTGCCTTGTTACAGCACAGAGACACCTCTCTGCCTGCTTCACAGGGCACCCAGTCCCCTCAGGACACAGAGCCTGGCATAGTGCAACTGAAGAGCCCGCTCTGCAGCATGACCTTCCTAGCAGGAGAGAACAGCACCGGAACAAGAAGAGAGAGCGTCTGAGGCAGAATGTCAGTGCACGTGCTCATATCTTAACTGAGAACAACACAGATGTCTTTGCAGAATACCCTTTTTGTACCTTGTATTTGGACCTGCCTGGTAAAATGGGGAGGAGGGAAGTGGAGGCACCTTGGACATAATTCTAATCTCTACATGGCACAAGTTAACTAGAAATGTAATTCAGTGTGTTGGCTCCAAAGGTTTGTGCTTCTGAAGTCATGATGCTCATGATTTAGAAATCCCTTTCTGAGCCAGTTTCACAGAGATTCTCAAGTAATTTTCACTTAACCTTTTGGAACTGTCTAAGGAGATGCAGGCTGTGAACCTTCTCTGATTAGTCAGGGCAGCAAGGTCCCAGCAGCTAATGAATGTTAGAGGGACTCTGCCTCTGTGTTGCAGGAAGGAGAGGGAATGGGCACCCTATCAGGGAACATATTAGACCTTATGGGATACCCCTGAGATGCAGGCCACATGGAGGAGAGGAAAGGAGGAAGCAAAGGACAGAAATGTTTGTGTTCTTAAGGTTCAAGCCTGGGCCTTGGGCAGTGTCCTGGCTCTTTCAACCCCTACATGCAAGGAAGCATCAAAGGTGAGCGGAGTCTCGTGTTAGTTGGCCCTTGTTCTTAGGGCGCCTCCGTGGAGGCTGGGAGCAGGGGCTGCTCCTGGCAATAGACAGGGATGAGCGGGGTATAGAAACAGCCTCTTGCTGCAACATTGAGCTCTAGGTGACGACACCTCTGACGGCACCAAGGTGCTTCCCTTGGCTACTGAGAGCCATCCACTGGCTCCTACGGCTGGCTGCAAAAGGCAGAAGTATTCACAGAAAACTAAACAGTGCGGAGGGAATAATACAGCTTTACCCTTGGCCCTGCAGCAAGCTGCTCTGGCAACTGCAGCTTCCTTTGGGGGGCCCTGCCTCTCCCTAGCTGCGGGAGGGCCATAAAATGGACCTTTGTTTCAGATTGACGGTGGTGCAGTGGCAAATCCCCAAGCAAGAAAAATTTGTTAAAGTCCATAGGCACTTATTCGTTTTAAGGGTATTGTTAAGAGTTAAAGCTTTCCCTTGGCAGAATGCCACCACGGCAGGGCTTCTGGGCTGCTCACATCACAAACTGAACAAATGGCACATTGCATGTATGGTATGTGGGCTAACGGTGGCTCTTTGCACAGGGGAGAGCTTCATCCTCAAACATGTTGCAAGGAGGAGAGTGGGCTTGCCCAATCTCTGTGCACAAAGGGTGGAAGAGAGAGAATTCTGATGGCAAAACAAAACTGGGACTGTTGGGACAGCCTTCTCGTTATGGCCCGTAATTCTCATCGTTTCCACTACAGTTCCATTTATGATCGTGGCAACACAGGTTCACAGTTGAAAGCCTGATGGCAGCCGTCAGTATTGCAGAAGAGTATCAGTACAAACAAGGGCTGTTTACTGTTGAGACAAGGAGTTTTCTTTCATCTTGGCTACACTAGAAGATCACCCGCGGTCTCTCCTTGATCTCCCCCTCTCCCCTTTCCACTACCCAAACCCCCTGACTGTAGTTCTTTGCAGCACACCTGCCTCACCCCTAGCTCCAGTTTTCCTTCTTGAAAGCGAGCTGCACAGCGTCATTCACGTCCTGCACTACGTAAGATGCCTCCACCAGGCTGGGGTCAAAGCAGAAGTCCCGATGCCCGTGGAACACAGTCTCCGTCACGCACTCCTCCGGGTTACTGGGAGCCTCGGCGTTGTGGCGGTAAACCCCAGTGCAGACCAGAATAGACTCGCAGCTCTCCATGGAAATGTTGCAGTCCTCTCTTTGCTTGGGTTCGTCCTCAGTCTCGGCACTAGCTGCCAGTGGGCTCCTCTTCACCCCAGCCTGGACCTGGTTCTGCTGAGCTGACTTGAGGTAGCTGTTGTAGAGGTTTGCCCCATAGATATCGGACATGGGATTATCCCTAGATAAGGCCATAGCATGAAAGAGAAATGAGAAACTAATGCACACATCAAGTTCTGGCTCTGGCAGACTGGGACTAAGGCAGCACTGAGACAGGAAGGGGCACAAGGATCTCGGCACTGTCAAGAGTATTCCCCAGGCTGGGCCAGTGAGTGTATCTATTCCTGTAGGTGGTCATGGGGGACCCAGTGATGTGTCCTGTTCAGCCGTGAAGGCCACAGGCTTCACAAATACCTTTTCTCAAAGAGAAAAAGACACATCCAGAGTGCTCATAGCAGATTCTGCCATTACTGTAATGCAAATCCTATGATCCAAGAGTGTTTAGCAAAGGGGCTAATGGGTCTGCCTCTGGGCAAACTATCTTTCTCTTTATTCCAATCACATTACATTCATTCTTCACCGTGCAGGAAGAGCTTTCCTTGGCTGACAGTGCCCTTCAAACTAATAGAGGTGTAGGTGCAAAAACCTAGCAACCTCTTGTTCTAGGAGAGGAGACACCAGCAATGACTTGGGAATTTTGGTACTCATTTTACAAATCCTCATAAAGAACTTTACTTAAAAGAAACCAGGATGCCTCTCCCTAAGGAAGCAAGCAGGAAAAAACAGTCTCTTACCCAATTGCATAGAGGCGTCGGATGGGAGACTTCCAGCCTTGCTTCTCAGCCTGCTGCTTTATCAGGTATTCAGCATAGCGGTAGGTGACTGGGCTGGGTTTGCCAATCAAGGCCTCATACTTGAGCTCATGTCCTGTCACCTTCTTATAGATGTTCTCCAAGCAGAGAAGGAAAGTGCCATGGCCAAACCTGCTTCGGAAAGTTGGTCATCAGCTCCCCTAGTCATGACACTTGTGTGACAAACTTCCTTCTGTGGGAGGGTCATCCACTGTAATCTAGGGTTCTGCCTGGTTTGGACTCAGTATCCACCGACATGCCCTCCCACACAGGTAGTCATGTGGCTTTTGTTTCCTGAAAGTTTCTTGAAAGTTGCTCATGCAATTTCAATGTCCCTACTGCCAGACTCTAACCATGAAGAAATGTACTGTGTAAAAAAAGATCTACGGAGGAGCTGTATTAACTAGGCTAACATAAATACCAGGCATGCATTTTACCTGGGCATCTTGGCTTCAGCCATCCACAGAAGATCCATGTTGCAGGCAAGAACGGGCAGATGAGGGTACGGTATGTCTTCCAGCTCTGCCCCAGGGTTCCCGTTGCTCAGGAGGACATCAATAATAAGCTGCAGACTTGTCTCCCACCTGACCGGCTCTCCAAACAGAATCACCCCTGAAACATTAAAGAGATGCTTGGAAGCTCCCAGCACCCAAGTATGGGACCTACTAGCAAAGGTATAATGTCTGCCACAGTGCACGCTTCCCCAGAAGAAATAAACCAGGCACCCAGAAGGAATAAAGGAGCCATCCACCCTTCAGTCCGTTCTCTCTGCCGGGATGCCATGGCTAACACTGCTGCACTTGGAGCACAGCTGGCAGCCAGGCTCCAGTTTGCACAGCACTGCGCTGTGTCCGCCACTGCTTCCAGGTGCTGGAGCGGGGTACACACAGCAGCCTGTGCTTCGTGCTGTGCAGCTGCAGCTAGGCTCCCTTTGCACTGTATCCTGCCCAAAAGCTGCCTGTGGATGCTGGTGAGCTGACATCATTAGCTGCCCTCGCAGTTATTTCTGCTTGCTGGGCACACGTAAACAAAGGCTACCGCTTACCTTCTATAGTGGGGAAGTCAGTGGTTGGAGGAGGCTGCCAGAGAAAAACAAATGGCTGAGTTAGTAACACAAATGGAAATGCCTTCTTCAAGACAGAAATAAAAACGCCTCCTCTGATACTGCCAGGGCTGACCCATAAAGAGGCAGGACAAAGCCCCTGATAGGCTATCCTGAATCCCCCAGATTTGCTTTGACCTCCACCCTACATATTGTGTTTCACAGATCCTGCATTCCTGTCCCTCAGACCTGGAGACATCAAGCAGACTATCTTGCCAGTCACTGCAAGGAACAGCAATGCAACACGTGGCATGAGGAAGAAAGAACAGGGAAGAGTTACTGCCTTTCAGCAGGAGCCAACACTGGAAAGCACAGAGAGATGCTGGCTCCTCAGTACCAATCCCAGGCTAGAGAGAGGCTCTCACTAGAGAGGCCCCCAGCAGCCAGCTGATCTGAACCCTTGCAGCTTCTCCCACCACGCTATAAGCTGTAATACAGGATACCACCCATTCTGTTAGTGTATCAAGGAATTACCAGCTCCTTTGGCCTCCGACTTTGATCCACCATGTCCAGTAGGGGAAAAGCTTTCCTCAGTGCCTCTATGGTGACCACGTGCTTGAAGCCCAAGCTATTTCAGATTGTCAAGGAAAGATAGGGATACTTTTAAAGAAATAAACTAACTGTAAAGGGTATCTACAGCATTAGGAAACACAAGTTCTAGTAGTAGAGTTGTTACTTATATTTGATAATTGGTTAACTTCATTGTTTTCAGTCAAATGGCATGTTGTGCATCAACTTCAGGGTTGAAAAGACTGGGGAGATTTACTTTGCCATTAGCAGCCCCTGGTGGTAAGTCAAGAGAAGAGATTGCTCCAGGCCAGAAAGGGCGTCCTTCGGAAAACCTCTAAGCCCAGGATTTGGGTACTGGGCTGTGCAGGGGGCTGTGCAGGCTTCTGGACTGAAGCTGAATTAGTGGAGCTCTGCATCAGCCTAACTGGAGATGAGAAAATGGTGCATGCTGATAAAACTAGGTGAGGGATGTCTGATGCACATTTGCTTGCAGGATACCTTGCCATGAGCTTCCTCTGCTTACCCTGGGGAAAGGACAAGATTTTGTACCAAACACATTAAAATGAAAGTAAAGGTTTGACTCTGTGTTCTTGTGTGTGTGCACACACAGAAGGGAAGGGTCTGTTGTTCTGTTTCCATGTTCATATTGTTGTCTGTTAGATTCATTAAAACAACTCAAAGATGCTGCTGGAACTCAAGTCTGCAGCATCAGAGAAGCTAAATGAACAGCAACAGGTTCAGATGCCATCCTCTTTATCAAGCTAACCCTGGCATATATCTCCCAAGAGCTTGGAAAAGGAAATGGTACTGTGAAGATGAGTAGAAGCTGCTCATGGCACTTCAGTGATGAAGCTGAAAGGTTGAAATGGTGAGCAGATATGTCCCAAAGAAGCACAGCTGGTTCTTCCTGCTTGCAGCCGCAGACTGTGCCAGACCTACATAGGTCTGGTCCCTGCCCACCAAGGGGATATGCATGTGGGATTCTCTTAAAATGTTACCATGTTTTGGGAGAAAGCTTAATTGTGGAGGGTTAGGTGAAATTTGCAATTTAGTTTGCCATCAAAAACTTGGCAGGAGACTAATACTATTCCCAAAAAGAAGAGACTCAAAGCCTGCGAGGTCCCCTGAGGGACATCCCACCAGGAGGAGCAGGAATGCATCTCACGGAAGAACTAATCAATGTGAGATATGAAATGCACACCAAGGAAATCCAGAAGGTGAATAAGAGGTGAATTATGCCTGCCTACATCTGAGCCTCTCCTCAGGGTCCCTCCCCATAAGACAAGGCCAGTGGCCTTCCTGCTTCCTTGCTGTCCTGCGAGCTGACTGTGCAAATGCTCCAGGTGGAGGCTGGTTGGGAAGAGCAGCGCTCAGGTGGGAGCAGCGCTCAGGTGGGAAGCGCGGAGGGCGCAGGGCGCGTGCAGCAAAGGATACTTGCGGGCGTTCTCCTCCACGGGCCCCTGCCCCGCCACCAGCACGCACTTGTGGTGGAACTCACTGAAGAGCCGCAGGGGGCTGTGCGACAGGATCACCTGCTCCGGAGACACCTGCAGAAGGGAGGAAAGGTGCATCAGCAATAAACATGCCCTTCTCCATGCAGCGGGCAGCAGTCTGGCTGCCTCCCTTTCCCCAAGCTGCTGCTTCCCTCCACCAATCCCTGCTGTCCTTGTCCAATAAAGGTCATGCCAAGGCAGTGCCTGTCACTTGGTGTGACCTGCCACAGACCCAGCTCCAGCTGACTGAGCTACAGGGGGACATTCAAACTGCATCTCAACAGGGTTATCTCTCTCTGCCTGCTCAGCCGTGCCCCCCCAGGTCCTAACAGGGGCAAGGGCAGACAAGGCAGGGCCTCCTAGTCCTGTGTGCTCCCACAGAGCCATCCAACGCTGTCTTTACATAGCGTCCTTGCCAGCCCGAGCTGGTCTAAAAATACATGCAGGATTTTTTTTTATTATTTGTTTAGCCCGGAGGAACGCATCGGTATTCGCCAACCCCGGGGCGCCGCAGCTCGGGAACCAGCAGCCGGCCCATCGAGACCCAAGTTTCCAGCCCGTTTGCACTGTGAAGGTCAGCGCTTCCCTGCCCTTGGCCCTCCCCGGAGAGCCGCGCCGGGCAGGCCGCCCGGCCGCCTCTCCTGCTCCCGGACAAAGTACGGACACGTGCGGGCAAACCCAAGCAGGGGGAAGGCGCTGTGGAGTGGGGAGAAAAAAAAAAGGG
>JAWLRI010000083.1:564663-577038 GCA_034781795.1 Crypturellus tataupa
GCCGGCGCGCGGGGCCGAGCGGGGACGCGGGAGCCGCTGCCCTGCGCTGCCCTCCCCTCCCGGGTGCCCGCCGACCCCGTTCGCTCCCTTTGGAGCGGCTCCCTGCGGCGGGCTGCCGCCCTCTGATGCCCCCGGCAGGAGGGTGCGGGCTCCGAAGGGCTTTGGTGCCCTTCGTGCCTCGGACACCACCCGGAGAGGGGAGCCGTGCCGCCGGCCGGGGCGCCCGCCTTGGACGGCGCGTGCGCCCCAGCCGGTCCTTGCGAGTGTTCCCGCGAGGCTGGCAGGGACGCGGTATTTATTTTTACAGGGAAGGTTGTCCAACAGGCTGAAGGGTTTATTTTTAAACGGCCGCAGAGGGTGTTTGCCAGCAGCCGGACGCAGGCTGAACCTGGCGCGCGTAGCAGGGCTGGCAGCGGCGTGGCCGCCCGGTGCTGCCCTAAAGTTCTCGCTTTGGCTGCTGAAATCCGGCCCACCCGAGACCAGGTGCCCTAAACTAGGACCCCCTCACCACTGTGCTAAATGGGAGCGTAATTTTCCCTTGAAGAGCTGAGACTTTCTCACTGACTCCACTAGGAGCTTCTTGTTTTGCATGTTGTAGGTGGACCTTACAATTCCTTCGACGTGTACGTCTGGTAATTGCCATATCCCGTAACACCCCAGTGCAACGGAGACGTTTGCTTGGCCCCTATCACACCAGCCCACAGGAGAGTCTTCTATGTTTATACGGTACTTGAAGGCCTTTTTTTTTTTTTGCTTCTTTTCATAACTAGCTTTAAAAACAAGCAAAACAATCAGTTGCCCACAGCCTTCTCCTGCGGGTTCCTATGTAAACTCTGCAGCTGTGTTTTCCCTGGACTCTTAGCCCTGTCATCACACCCCCTCTCCTGACCTTCTAACATCCCCTTGAAGGCAGCAATACCTTCAGTCTCATTTCCTACCAGCGAGGCTCTGCTGGCCTGTACAACCCCCCGCTCCAGTTCCTCTCTTTCTCCACAGCAGCAGCTTGCTCTCGGAATGATGGACAAGCCAAAGGTTGAGAAAATACAGTAAAATGCCTTTCTTATCCGAGGGGGAGGACACAGCCTGATAAAAATGACAAGCTGGTAGAATTGAGAGCCAGACCCTTCACCTGCCTGTCCCTCAGCAGACAGGAAACACTCGATCCTCTTGCCATGACTGCAACTGCTACAAGGCTTTAAAGAAAAGAGTTATGTACTTGGCCAGTTAGGGCTACACGTTTCTAGCCAAGGAAATGCCTTTCTTTTACCTATGAAGAGACGAATTCACAGACTTATAGGACAAAAACTTGAAGCAGGCTGAGCAGTGGGAACCAATGGAAAATACAGTCCTGTGTTTTAGGGCCAGCCAGACAACTTTGCTTAGGATTTGGCATCTCCTTACTTCCACTGTTATGATGAAGGCTCATGTGAAGCGTAGGTTCAGCTGCTCATTTGGACCTACCAACCAACTATTTTATTTCTCTCCTTGCTTTTATTGGCATGATTTTTGACAGCAGCTACTAGTGCTGGGTCAGCCATTTCCTGCCACTAAGTGATGGGGAGGAACATTTCACTTATTAAAATGCCCCAAAGGCAGTCTAAGCTGCTGTGTAAGAAAACACCAATAGATTTGCCACATATTATGCTACTGGCAAAGCTCTATCCGCTTCCCCTTTAAACAAAATGAACCTGAAGAGGCACAGGACAAGACTGATAGGGGAAATAACAGGTGTAGGACTTGCTGTATCCATATGACTGCTTGGAATAAGTGTACAGAAACCTCCTGCGATTTCCTACTCTCCTTCCTTGCTCCTGAGACTGGATGGATAGTGAAGGCAGGTTGTTTCAGCCACATATCTCTGTCCTGCTCAATGCAAGCTACCCGCCTCTCATCACCCCTGTGGCTACTTCTAGCTCTGCTCATCCAAACATCTCCTTCATCTCAGGTTTCCACCTTCTATAGGTGGCCCTTTCTGCCCAATACATATTCGCCATTAGTACTTGGGGCAAAGTGCCCTCAGGTTGTGCTGTGCAGCTCACGGACGCTCCACAAAGCACTTGGCAGCTTTGCAAAGAATGAGCTGGTCACATAGGGTTTGTTCTCTCCTTGTTGCCTATTAGGTTCATGCTAAAAGCAGGTAAAGGGACCTTTGGTTGCTTCCTCTGCTCCATGCTGTAGGTGCCACAGCAGTGGTACCCAACATAGGCAAAACGTGTCTATACTGGGCTATCTCTGTGCAAATCTATGTCCCAGAGCTGGATGCAGCTGCAGTGTGGGCTGGAGAAGGGGAGAGCTGGGCGATCTGCGCCGCGCAGAGCCGTGCAGCTCAGGTTTGTCTGCACGGTACACTAGCCCCATGGATCAAACTGCCCTTTGCTTCATGCTGTGAAGGCATTGCAGACTCCCTCATAGCTGTACTCCAGCTTGAGGGATGTGAAACATTGCTCTGCACATACCAGCATAAAACCTCACATAAAATACAGATATCCCATGCTCTTTAACAAAAAGAGGGAGAAAATAAACCCTCCGCAATAGAAACAGATTTAGAGATTGAAATACATATTTTGAAAGAAAGAGACAAGAGAGCATTATAGATCATGTATTTGTATCACAAGGGAACAGGGAACCAAAGTACTGTGAGTAAGAAGATGGACTGGCAGCAAAATCCTTTAAATGTTACTGCAAATGCTGGGAGCTGACTAGCTGAGTCCCAGCCAAGTCCCATAGCCAATTTTCTCCTAAGCTTTAGAGACATATGAATGGATTGATCTTTTTAACTGCTGTGGTGCAGCCTAAATTCCTGCCTTTTCGTACTCCTATGGTTACAGGCAGACAGATTCAGTCTAGGTGTTGCAATTTGTACCTTTCTCTGAAAAAACAGCACACTCTAAAGACTGACCCCAGTCACAAAGCAGTCCAGCCCTATTCCTATCTGTCTCTCAAAGGCCCTAAAAGTGGCAACACTCATCTATTGCCAGAGGGATTGACCTGGGGATTCCCAGTCATCACACATGGCAATGACCTGTTCAAGGAGATAGAAGGAATGAGGTTCCACTAGAATCAAGAGCCTCCATTCAATCCAAGTTCACATTTAAATATATGTGATTTGGATAAGAAAGCTTCCGCTAACTGACCAAACCCTAAGACAGACTTCTTCTGCAGAAAGGAGTTGCTAGGCTGGTCACAAATCCAAACGTAGGCTGGTGAGAGCCATGCTTTACCCTTCTGAGGGCTCCATTTGAAGAATTTGTGATCATCCCAGCCCTGTCCAGCTAAAACCCCCGCAGTGGCTACTGTGCTACTGCCATGAGCAGCATCGTCCTGTTGGGCTCCAGACGTCGGGCAACAATACATCACGGTTCCTGCTGCAAAGTACGGCAGTGACTCAGTGCACAGGAGGTCTTTGTAGGAAGGTGAGCACCATACAAACAAGACCAGGCAGGCTGGTCTTAGCAAGAGTTCAGCAACCAGCAGAGCTGACCCTGCTTGCTGGTAGCGAGCGGGGAGAAATACAGGTAACCAAAAGGCCATCAGTGGTTCAACTCCCAAGAAAATATGTGCAGGAAGTACACAGGTCAATATTCTAAGAGCTAAAACCTTTCCTGCTTACTAAAGTAGGAAAGGAATAGCGGTGGGTAAACCTGTGCTAACGACCTCAGCGCCTCCCACACACAGTCTGTAAGGATTAGCTTCACCCTGTGGCAGAGGCTCACTAAAGGGAGGATCAGCTCATAGCAAATAAGAGATCTTCCTCCACCACCATGTAGCAAGCTGAAATACCTGGGGGCTCAGAAGGACTTGACTTTAGGTCACTTCTTAGTAGTTGTTCCACCTATTTGCAGCACATCAGCATAAAAGAAAAGACATTTCCCCAGTCAGCACTTACAATCTGACTCCAAGCAACTGGGACTTGACTTTGAGCCCTGTATGCGGCGCCCACAGAGAGGAAGGTGCTCCTCCTTGGGATAAAGGTCCTTCCCACCAGCAGCTCTGCATCCGGACCCCTGAAGGGCTATCTGGCAAGAGCAGCTGCTGGGCTTCAGAGCAAGGTGTGGGTCCTGAGGGCACAGAGCTGGAGTAGCAGTAGCCATTGCTGCAAGGGGTAGTGGTGTGAGGAGCTAAACTCACGTGGTTAGCAAAGTGTGTGAGTGGGTTCCCACTTTTTGCTTTTTGTGGTTTGTTTTTCTGCTGGTTTGTGTTCTTCAATCCAGAAGCCTTCAGTTTGTTGTGGCTTTGGTTTGTTTTTGCCTGAGATATAGCTAGATGTAAACTTGCAGTGTATGAAATGTGGGCAAATTAATACTTTACATGCAAGGGACACACAGGCTGTGCAGCTTGGTCAGCTTCTGTAGTAAGTGGTCTTTTGTCCCAGTCCAGTGTTTTTACCTGAGGGCAGTGGAAATAAACACTATGGCCAGGCAGCTCCAAACAATTAGCAGAAAGTGTAAAGACTGATGATTAGCCTGACCTGTTCAGATCAAGCAATGACAGACAGAGTAAGTGTTAGGCTCTGAGGAAGGAGGCATCTCTCAGTGGCAAAAAGTGTAAATTGTCCATGTCAGCCCCACTTGGCTGAGGGAAACCAGTGTGATCCCTTGAAGCCAAGAGAGAAACCAGCTGATCCTGGCTGCGGAGTTGGGCTATGTGGCCTTTCAGCATTTGTGCTGCAGGATTTTGCTGAAGTTGCTTAGCACCCTGGTTAAGATTTCTTTTTAAAATCTCCCTTATACAAAGCAGTCATCCTGAAGCTATTCCTTTCCCCAATATTTCTGATGTTGCTAAGCAAGGGCTGATGTTTTCTGCCTAAGAACTGGTAACTACAGATGTTTTCTGCCTAAGAACTGGTAACTACAGATATCCTTGTGAAAATACTGGATATCCAAAGCATGAGAAGAGCTCTTCCAAGGTAAAGATCTGTCTGATACGGACATAGGCTGAACAAGGGCACATCTCTGCTCTGATTTAGGCAACACAGGCCCACAGTAGAATCCCCTGAAACAAAAAGGAGCTTCTTATAAATGCATAGGCCTGTGCTAACATGTCCTTGTGCAGGATCAAAGTTTTAATTAAGCTGAGCTTGGGAAGCCAGGGTGGGTTTTTTTGTGTGTGTGCGTGTGGGTTTTTTTTCCTTCTCAGTTGAAAGAAGTTTCCGTGCGACCCGAGGACGGAAAAGGGCTCTGCCTGAAAAAACCTGTCAGCAATTGAGGCACTGCGTTTTAGTTTTGTGATCCCTGTGTGACCAAGCCTAAACGTTCTGGGCGCATTTGTACAGTTCCATCAACTTGTTTGCAGCACTGGTAAGTCCTGAAATAGCAGACGTCAGGCCTATGACTGGTTCTTCGACCTAGCAGTGCTATTTTGGCAGCAGGCCCAGGGTTAAACATAACAAGAGTCATTTTCAGTCCTTGCTCTCCTGAAGGTCAGTGGCCCAAATGGCTCGATGTTTGTCTTAGCTGTTTCCGGACAAGGTCTGCGTTTTGTAATGATAAGGCAAAATTCAGAGATCCTCATGTTGGCAATCTCCCACTACCTCTAATTAGAAACCATGTTTTCCCGGAACAAGGATGTTGGGATTTGGTCACTGGCAATTTCTAACTGTTTTGAGCAGGGCATTCTGTTGTTGTTGTTACTGCTGTTAGAAAGGCTCATGGCTGCATTTTACCTGCAATCAGTGACTTCCATGGTGTAGCGCAGCTCATTCTTAGCATTAAGTCTGGTTTACAAGAATCGTCCATTCCCAAGCGAGACTTACAGGCTCATCTGCTCAAGCCCCATGGAAGAAGCACTCTCTCTGCATTAGCAATAAGCCTGGCTCACTCTGACTTTCCAGTTGCCTTCTGAGATGGCTCTCCTGCCTCCTAAAGCTCCCTCAAAAAGCTGTCAGAGAGTTCTGCTATGAACTGGTCCCATTTTTTCTGCCAGACCTCTTTGGCCTTGGCTTTCTCTTCTGGTAGCATGGCACTGTATCTGTGAGGAGAAGAAAAGCCAGTATGAGATGAGGAGGCAGGGGGCAGCTATTTCAAGATCAGTGGCCACAATGAAAAGGCAGGAAGCAGCTACAGATTAACCCTTACAGGACATTCCTACACTGCACGGAGTAACCCGGTGTAGAGAGCCCTGAGCTCCTGAACCCTGGGCTCATGCTGGCATCGGAGACACCACAGCCCTGCCAGCAGCTGCCAAGTTCTGCATTGCAAGGACAAGCCACCATGGCATGTGTTAGCTGGGGGGATCTCTGACCAGCACCCAGTGGCTAGTGCAAAAGGGACATGCTACCATTGCTTTGAGATTGTCCCAAATCTTGGGACAAAGATTGGCCCAAATCAGTAGGAAATGAGTGTTTGTCAGCTCCTCTGCCATGTGGGGGCTTGGGTTTGACATGAGTAGTGGCACGGGATTTGGCATACAGACAGAATTCCAGGAACATGGCAGGAGACGCTGGGCAACCATGTCCAAAGTATTTTGGGACATTCAGTGCTGTCCAGATAAACAGAAAAAGTGGTTAAACAAACCCAAATTACATGCTTGCAAACTGTTTTCCTTTGTTTGTCCACTGGCTATGGCAAGCACCAGAGCAAATCAAATTCAGGCAGAAATAGACAAGTGATATAAAAAGTTCTTCTATGGAACATGACATGTTTTTTTGGAACTTCCCCTTCCTAGGATGGGGTGCTTGAGGTAACTTTATACAGGATAGAGAAAGAGATTAAACTGAGACACTGTATTAGAGAAAGGCCCTCTATGGCATGGACCGAGGAGATTCTGGGGATCCCATATTCTGCTCTTGGAGGAGATGCACAAAGCAGACTTTGGATTATCAGCCCAGTCTGCATGACAGAAGATACTCTGCAGCCAAAAAATAAGTAAGATGGGTTTCCAGAGCAAGATGGTATTACCCTTAGTACTACAACAGCTAGAGAGGCAAAGAACTTACTTTATAGAGTTCAGTGCAAGCTGCTTTAAGGTCCTCAAGTCAGCGCTCACCCCTCCGATGGCCATGAACACCTCGTAGAAGTCGTAGGAGACCCCCTTTGCCCCAAAGATAGGGGGATCGTCAGGGCTGATCACAATGGGGTGTCCTTCAGCCATGAGGTTGGCTGCGGGGTGAGTCCGCAAGTCAGCCACAAATAGCAGCACCTCAGAGGAGAAGACAACACCACGTCAGGTTATTGCTCTACTCATGGTTGCATAATGGCACCCATCACACCACTACCTAAGCTTATAGCTGCCTGTGTCAGCTGCTAGTTGTGAGGGGAAAAGAGCTTCCAGAGGGATATTCAGAGCACATCTGCTCTGAATTGCTGCAGGAGGAGCTTACCTTTCTTTACTGACTATACAAGGAGATTGGTCTCTTAGGTTAATCACCTAAAAGCCAGTGGTTTGAATAACTTTGGCTTATTTATAATAATTTGAGTGCAAATGCCTCAAGTACTGTCCTTTAGCAGCTTACAAATTTACCATGATGCTAAATGCAAGATATCTGGGGCCAGTATCAGGGATGTCTCCCTCAAAGCCCACCTAGGTAGATCTCCAGCCCAGAGCAGGTCTTCTGCTGTGTCGAGGGAACAAAGTGTGCCATGCAGCTATATTGCAAGAGTTATGAATTTGGTGAAACCAGACGAACTCCCAGTTGCTATCCCAGCTTCTTGACCTCTGGGCCCCCTGCCTTTATAAACTGTTTTTCATTGTGCCTCTAGGTGCCTCTCTGGCTGTGGACCTTGTTGTCTTCCCTAGGGAGAAGTCTGTCTTCCCAGGCCTCTCTGAATAGGGATTTGAAAGATTTTCAGCTGACTGGTTGCAGAAACCTTGCACATAGGCAGAGTGTGTCTGCGCGACAGGCTGCAGTTTAATGTGCAGAGAAAACTTAGTCAACCTGGGTGGAACAAAAAAAAATGTAACATTCATAGCATGAAGCCCTCCAGCTCCCTGCTGCTCTTAGCTGCTGGGATAAATCCAGGTCCAATGTCCCAGCCCCTGACTTAAGACCTAAGCTTTTATCAACATACCTGGTTGGAGATTGGACAGACTTCTATGGGAATATCCCTCTTCAGAGATAAATTTTTGGCTACTGGGTGTTTATTGAGGGCAAGTCCATGGCCAATGCGGCTGGTATTCAGTAGCAGAGCATCCAGCACATTATTGTCTATAGAGGTGCCCTGCCAGTCTGAGGAAAGACAAATAAAAGTCATTACTGTGCTATAAGGAAATGTATGTTCTCGAACTGCTAGATGGTTTTGTTAATAACGTTATCAACTGTGATGTGAGAGGGCTTCTCATGCTCCAAGTCTCAACTTTACCATGAGATGAAACATACTTAGAAGTGCCTGTGACTATCCACAACTATAAAGGGAGCCCAGTGTAGCTAATTCACATGTAGATATTTTCTCTAGACATGTCAATATTCAATAAGCATAATGCAGTGGTTAGACAGAACTTACATGGTGGGTTAAATCCCACCTAAATAGGCTGAATAATATATTGCAAATAAGCAGACTATCCCAGGGAGGAAGGGCAACAGTCAGCTGTTTTGGTAAGTATTTGATATTGTAGTTGACACAGCCATTCTTTCATCTTAAAATGTAAAAATAAAGACTGATAAATTCTGCTGCTGTGGATGGGAGGTGGACGCTGCTCTACAGAGGTAATGGCTGAATCACATCAGCAGTGATTCCTCCTGCTGTATAACTCCAGGTTACACATAATAATGTACAATAATGTGGGACTTGTGTCCTCATACTTACCAGTCTCGCCAGCATGGAAAAAGTAGGGCAAGTCGACCCCAAGGGAATATGGGATGGTCAGAGCGTCCTTCAGCTCCCATAAAGAATGACCTTCATCCTCATTCCCTACCTGGGGGGGAGAAAGAGAAAACGTATTTTTGAGCATGCTCTGGAAGATGGTGGGACTCACAGCTAGAAATCACTGCATGGTGCTAACTCTACTGGAATTACAATGTTGTTTTTCAGGGAGGAATGTGCTTGATTCTCTCTTTTTTTTTGTTAATTATCTTTAGCAAAATTCTCAGCTAGAGGGTTTTTTTTTGACTCATTTCAGTAGATTTCAGTAGATTCAGTAGAACAACAGAGGATCCAGCGCCGGTATGAAACATATGCCGAACACATATGTAGTTACACTGCATCTCTAGAGGCTAACTCAAAGTCATGGAAGAAACACAGTTACCAGATCGAAGCCTGCCAGGAAGTCCGGGAAGCGGGCTCTGAGTGCCATGGCAGTGACGATGATGTCTTTTATCTGGGAAACATTCAGCATCCTAAACAGCAAGAGAGAAAGAGCAGTGCAGAGGATCACTTCCATGGGCCTGCCTGCTTTGGGTCCGTTTGACTTGTGAAATGGGGCATTCGGGATTATTTCCAAAAGTCAAGTTTCTCCTGAATCTAGCAACCAGCTACAGGTCTATAGAGTAACAGCAGTAGAAAAAAAAAAACGATACTATGAAAGGATCCCCTGGCATGAGTAGACCATACAGTCATTCAAGGTGAGGCATGCTTGTCCAAGATTTGTTGGCTTTCCCACATACGAAGTAGGGAGCAGAATTGCATGAAAAAAAATGTTTAAATATTTGTTTCCCTCTCTACTGTTTTTCTGGGAGAACAGTTGCATTTAAACAGAGTTTTAAAGTTAGGTTTCTTCCAGGCCTGTCAGACTTGAACATCACAGTGCATTTTGCAGACAGACACAAGCTCACTCTGTCCATATCCAGGCTGGCCAGGGGCAAGGCAGTTCTGAACTGGAAACCACGTCATGCAGAGCTGGAGCAAGTAAGTGCTGCTGAGAGGTATGTTATATTTGGTCAGGATCACCTCACATGACTTCATGGCATCTGGCTGACTTGGAGAACAGCCTTGTCTCTGCCTGCAAACAGCAGCATGAACATACCATACAAAGGCTGCCAGGAGAAGAGGATTTGCAGGGTCCTGCAAAGGCCTTCGGAATACAGAGTGCCCAAACTCGGGCACTTCTGTCACTGCTTCAGCTTCCAAAGGGGGAGAGTATGTGCAGGCACAGGAGGAGAGGGCACACAGCTTGGACACGTACACACACAAGCAGCCTCCCCCTTGCTCATTCCTATGCCCAGGCTCCCACAGACACTTGCCTCTCCAGGCACACGCCATCAAGTAAACCTGGTTGTTCTGCACGTACACAGGCTTGATGATTTCTCATCCTCAACCTCCTACGAGTGCCAGGAAATACTGCAGGAGTCAGTATCCAAAGTCTGACAAACCACGCCGGCACTGCTAACAAGCTGTAGGAATTCCAGCCCATCACTCGATAAGCACTGATCCTCCTCAAGCTGCCCAGGCCGCTCCCTTGCCCACCGCTGCCTCCACTGCAACGTAGCTGCATCACTCTTAGCCATGCTCAGCCCCTACCTGTGTGCTGTATATATAATCTTTGCTCCAACAAAGTCAGAATGATCTTTCACAAACTGCTTGGTCACTTCCTGGTACGCTGCCATGGACCAGGACTTATCATGCCGAGTGCCATCAAGTTCGTATACCTGTGGGACAAAGAAGTGCACGGCAAACAGGAGTTAGGAAAGGGGTTTTGTTAGAGGGAGGGAGAAATGAACTGAGGAAAATCCTCAGAGAAACCCTCTGCTGCATTCCTGGCAGCAGGGAGGAGGAAGAAAAAAAAAAAAAAAAGAGGCAGTTAAAACTTTAAAATATTTTAATTTTAAAATATTTTCTTTTTGAAGCCTTTACTGGCTGGCGAGAACTGAGGAGTGCTTTTACTCCCTTCCACACGATACAAGAAACAAGCCTGTCCATGTTCAGACACGGCAAGCAGTGCCCTTGGGTATCCTGAGGAGACCACGACCTCTGACTCACGTATGTATCAAATGCTGGAGCACTCGTCCAGCTGTCTGGCCACTCATATGTACTCTGTGCCTTGCGGTTGCACCCTGTCAGCAAACGCAGGCCCAAAGCATGCAAGGGCTGGGCTCCCTAAGCTCCCAGCTGGGCTGGCCTTCGGCTCCCCTCTGCCCGAGGCTTGCTCCGTGACCTTGAGTAGGTCATTGAATCCCTGCATGGTTTCCCAGGTCTGTGGGTGAAAATTATCCTTTCTGCTCACGCTGTCTCATCAGCTTACTTAGTGAGTTCCTCACTACCAGGACTACGCATGGGGCTTTTGCCCTGATTTCAGTAGGGGCATGGAGCCCACATGCCCCGATTGCTACTAATCCACAAAGGCACTGCCTGGAGCTTGGAACAAATGGAGGCTGAAATCACTCAATCCATTCTCTTCTTTTCCTTCTTTCATTTTCTTTCTCTTTCACCTTCTCTCCTCCACTCCCAAACTGGTTCACTCCACCCTCGCATTTTCCTGCTGGTGCTGCTCCCTTGCATTCACGGCAGTCGCTAAGCCCTGCACCCCGTGTGGCTTTCCCCTTGCAGGCATCAGGAGCCGTGGGGTGGCTGCAGATTATCAAAGGGAATTTTCCACTACTGCAGCTCACAGGAATCTGAGACTTTACACAGCTGAATTTGCAAACACAGCTGGGTTTGAGGGAGCTTTTCTACAATGTTTGCTGTTTCCCAGTAAATCTTGACTTTCGTGTACTTGTCTTTAGCCACCGCATCCGGCATGCCTTGCTGCAAGGCCAGCTTTTGTGGGGTGCCAGTGTCACTGCCTAAGCCTTTCAGAGGATCTCTGGGTGCACAGATATCTCACCATTCCCATCACATCCTGCTTACCTTGACCTTCACACTGAAATACTTTTCTTCCCTCTCATCTTCAGTTTGGCCTGGCTGGCTCCTTCCTGCCTGCGCGGCTCGCGGAGGGCCGGAGCCCCACGGGCTCTGGGATGCTCAGAGCCCTCACAACACTGCCCCAGGCGCGGGCAGACCGCCCGCACGTACCTCGTGGCACGCTGAGCCCGAGGCGCAAACAAGCCAGGGCTCTGGAGCCTCCCATGCCTGGAGCCAGCACGAAGGCCTGGATGGGAAGCAAATCTCCTGTGCCAAGCCTCCCCTCGGAAGACATTACAACCATGTCTAGTGGCTGCCTGGTAATGCAGGGTATTTTCCAGCCAGGCCCACAAACTCATTTCACTGCAGATATTCTTGGCCCAGAAACCTCTGTGACCTGGGGACATGCCAGCACTCACGCTGCCTCACAGCACAGGAATCCTGACATCGCTATTGTTCGCTCTTTCCAGGTATCCCGAAGACAGATGGCAACCGAGCTACTTCAGGAGAGCTGGCTGGTAACCAACTTCCAGCAAAGTAAGGTGCATATAAGCTCTCTGGTTTTCTTCCCTTTCTTTTCTTTTTTTTTTTCTTCTCTTCTCTTCTCTTCCCTGTCTTTTCTTTTTTTTTTCTTGTGTTCTGTTGTGTTGTCTTCTCTTGTCTT
>JAWLRI010000083.1:577138-599197 GCA_034781795.1 Crypturellus tataupa
TCCTCTCTCTTCTTCTCCTCTCTTCTCTCTTTTCTTTTTTCCTTTCGTAATACACCATTCTCATTTCAGGCACGATAAAGCGTGCCAGCCTCCTGCCCTGAACACCACAGCCCTAATTCTCCGTGGGGCCAGCCCAAGCCACAGCAGGGCAAGGTCAGGCAGCCGCTCCCCCGCTGTTGATGTGGAGGCACTGACAGATCCAGCTCAGCCTCCCAGTCTGTATCCCTGCCCGCCCTGCCTGCCCATGGGGCAGCCCCGGAGGGCTCCCCGGCAGCACTGAAGGCTGCTGGGCTGCACACAGTCACCTGCAGCAGGCCTGAGCCTGCCAGCCATTCACACAGGGGCAGTGATTTAAGTAAGTTGCTGGCAGACACGTCCTGCAGTCAGGCTACCAGGAAGGCATCAGCCCGGCTGCGCTGTCCGCTGGATGCTGTGCTCCCCACAGCAAGCCTCTGCCTGCCCTCCAACACACGGCACTAAGCGGCCCTGTCCCTTGGGGGCTGCCAAATGGACACTGCGTAGCAATTTCATTCCTGGTTTAATGGGTTGTTTAGAACATGGAAATGAACGGTGTCATTAGGAGCCGATGGCCCCAGTTTGTTTATTTTGATAAGGAATTTGCCTCTCTTACAAAGCTCCCACTCGACAATCGCCTGGTCTGTGGAGGTTTATATGGAAAATGTATGCCTGCAGTATAGAAAATGTCACAGAGAAAGTATCAATTGCCATAACTATAAGTCTGCTGGCAACTGGGATGGTGTCAGGGACAGTGTGGGGCTGTAGGACAGACTCACTGGCTGCAGGTGGTATGTAGGGAGAAATGTCTAAATTACTATATCAAGTGATTTGAGTGTTAAAGGCAATGAAGAGGGCAGTTCATACCTCACAGAGCTAACCTTTTAGGCTGTCTGCACACTCTGGAGGACAGTGCTTTGCCAGCTATTATTCTAGTCGCCTTGAAATAAGCTGTAGATTTAAAATAATGTAAATATTATAAGCAGGGAAATTATTCCAGAATAGCTTTAGCAGAACAGGTGATTCTGGTGCATACAAATCCTAGATATCTTCCCAACGAGGAATATTAGACAGAGTTCCAAGTCAGAGTCTACCACTCAGCTTTGCAGTGTTGCCACATTAGGTATCTTCCTCAGTCATTAGGAACAAAGTACTTCTCATTTTCAAGCCCCTGACTATGCAAATCTCCAACAAAGACCTTTGAATATGAGAAAGCTTTTCCAGCATCCTTACAGTGCCAGGTTCACAAACACCCAAAACCTAAATTCAAGATAGGGCTTGAGAAAAGTTATGGAGACACAGCATTTAAAAGGGAAGTAGAGAAGCCAAAAAATATGTACCGCAGGCAGGAGAGCTCTTATCTCGACGTACTGTATGTTGTCCTCATAGAGTTCCAGCAGCCCCTGGTAGAAGTAGGCCTTGAACACAGGTGCATAGCAGATAAGCCCGGAGGCAGTAAGAAAGACTTCTTCAAATCTTCGCCAAATGTAAGTCTCAGAGGGGTAGGCCAGCTCAGGGGCATCTGTCACCAGGGTCAAATTTCTCAGCAAGCTGTAAAAAGAGTGAAGGGAAGAGGAAGAATTAGAATGAACAAGGCAATTGGCTTTCAGCATGCAAAAAGGCACTATTTGGAAACTGGGGTGACTTTTACATGAGGAAATAGGATTCCTCCAAGATAGGTGAGAGTTTTATTATCAGAGACCAAGCTTTGTAGACATCACAGTAGTCTCCCATCCACATCCTTGTAGGTGAAGTAAGGCAGCACTGCCCAGTTGTGCTGAAGAAGACATGTGTGCTGGGGAGGACCAAGAAGAGGCGAGGAGCAAATCCACAATTGAGGCTCAATACTTTACTTGGAGCCTGCTGGCAGTATATAAACAGGTGTATTACACTACTGGTACAACTATGAAACATCCAGATACGTTTTATATAACTTACACTTATTCTATATTTATTTTAAATATATTTTAATATATTTATATTTAGTGGCTGGTGCAAATAATAGCTGTGAATCAGAAATCCTTTTTCCTCGCAAGTGAAATGAAGCTGCAACCCCACCGGTTAAATGAAAGCTTGTGCCTTACTGATAACTTTTTCAGATTTATCTGCTGGGAAACAACCAATAAGAATTGTGGGTCTTGCCTTCAGGATGGTAGTGTAGTTATTTCCTTCATAGACTCTGCTGGAAAATAAGCCTCTTTAAGAAATCCAGAGAGGCTGCAGGTTATTTTATCAAGTACAGTTTGAGGGAACCAGTAGTTGCCTTATTGTTGAGTTGTGGATGTTGCTATAGGTGAGCGCTTGCGTTTGGGACAGGGTGAAAGTCTGTTTGCAGGAAAGTTTAGAGCTTTCATTCTGCATGAAACTTTTCCTCCAGCTTTAAGTCCCTTTTTCAGCTGGCCACCTGAAGAAGATTTTATAAGAAATTTCTCAGGCTGGAGGGCAAAGCCTAAGTGGCAATGCAGGGAGCAATTAACCTCATTCCTGGGTGGACAAGCTAAAGCCACAAACTAAAGAGAAGGGTGCTTGAGGCTCATGATGTTACCAATCCTAGTAGGACTGATGTTTATCTAGTGCCTGTGCACGTTCAGATAGAAATACCTTCGGCCATGCTTCATCTTTCATCCAAGTATATGGTTTCTCTTTGATAACTGCTACTGATCTTTAATAATGTTTCTTGTTTGATGTCTTGCCCCTCATCCTACCACAGTACTCTTCTCTGTTATACAGGAGATGTGGGTTTGATTTGTGCTCGTATTATCTCATTCCAAGAAGCTTCTGTGGATGGAATTAAAGATTTCCCTCCTACAGATCTAAAGTGTGATCTGGTCCAAACCTATAAACTAAGACATCCTGAGTAGGGGCATCGCTTTGGAGTCCCTCCATTCGGAGCATAAAATGGAGCTGTTCCCCCAACATCTGTGTGCTGACTGCTCTTGGCTCCCTAAGGTCCCTCTTCCAGAGGCTGCAGTTTCACTTCTTCTTTGCTCTGTTAATTGGTTTGCTGGGAACAATTTTAAAAACAAAACAGTTTATCAGCAGAGACATTTGTACCACACTAAGGGTGAGATTTTAAATGCACAACAGCCAGGAAATTCAGAGTTAAGGTTTCCACAGCAACTTTAGCTCTGCCCTCTTGTGCATTACAATAGGGCCTTTCGGTCCATTATCACACAACACTGGGCAACCCCAGATACTATTCAGTAAACAAAGCAACAAAATGGAAAGGAACTGAACCATAACCAAGCAGGCACATGTGCAGCATTTTGTACTGCGGCCCGCAGTGGCGTTTGGCATTTCAGACATGTTCGGGGGAGCACTGAGGAGTGACATTGCAGCATCACCCTAGAAACCAGGAATGCAAGAGCCAGGGGCATCTTTACAGAGCTTATCTGACTGACAGAGCGCAGTCGGAGATTGGCCTCAAGCGGAGCGGGTGTGCGCCAGCTCGGCAGGGAGGGGAGGGAAGATTTCGTGTGGGAAGAGCTCGGGCCGTGCGGCCAAGCCCCTGGGAAAACGCGCGCAGCGGCCGCGCTCAAACCCAACTTTCCTGCTCCCTTCCTCGAGCAGCCTTGCTCCCACGCTCCCGCCCGGGCCCGGCCGTGGGGGCTCCTCGCACAGCCACACGGATTGCCGGCCCGGCGTGGCGGGGCGGCCGGGGCGTTCCTCCCGCTGGCGATGGAAGCACCGCGGGAAAAGCCTCCGCGCGCATCAAAAGACCTTGCAAGCCTATTCTCGCCACCGTGTAGAGCTGCGTTGTAGATAAGGACCAACAGGTACTTGGGATCCAACTGTTTTTTTCCCATTCTCCATGAGAACAGGCTGCTTCCACGAAGAGCACTCACTGCTCTGCTCCTTATTTTTAAATCTAGCTGAGCAAACTTGGGGTTGTTTACTTAGCCTGTGCTCCTGGGCTAGATACAGCAATAAATCCCCACACCACCCTGCTCCTAAAAGCACATAAATCATCTAATGTTTTTTATGATCCCCTTTCCTTTGAGACTGATTATTGATCCTTAGAACTGTGAAGATTTATTAGGTAACAGTGATCCATGCTCGATAACAGGATAATCTCTTAAGGGTCCAGTTGCCCAATTTTGTACCCGGAGCTGTTGATGCAGATGAAGCAAAGCTTCATGAATACATTTTTGCTTGTTTTGTGGAAAGGAACTTACGCGGTGATCAGGTGCAGACTACAAATAGCTCTTCATGTCATATCATATATACAGTGAACAATGTTATTGCAATGCCTGTGCCCAAAGGGGCACAACCAGAGTGACCAGCTAAGGACTATTTATTTTTGACAGTGTTTCTGCTTTCTTTTTTTCATTTTTTCCCTAACTGCTTTGTTTCCTTGCACTATATAATACCAGAGTGAAAGGTTGCCATTTCCTGATTTTTTTATCTTTTTTTTTTTTTCTGCTGCTGCTGCTTTTCTATTCTATATCAGTAATTCTACCACCCTCCTCACCATAGCTGCTGAATGTCTTCCAGTGGTGCATTAAATAGTGTGACTAACATCTGTCACATGTGGTTCATTCGTTTTCTCTCTTCCTCTTTTCTTCTCCCCAAGGGGAAACTTGCAGAGGGAGGTGGATGTTTTGTTTCTCTAGTGGATTTTATTTTATTTTTTTGCAGTGTACCCGCTGCCCTATTTTTCTGTGGCTGGGGCAAGCCAGAGGACACGAAGGGGAAGGTGCAGGAGGTCTGGGCAGCCGTTGGCACCCGGGGGAATTCTCTGCACTGCCTAGGCCTGGCCTCCGTGTCAGCTCCCTCACAGATGACTTCATCCCTATGATAGAGAGCTCCGCTGGGCCGCGGGAGACCAACTGCTGGGCATGGCCTTAATCCTTGGGCTACCAGCGGGGAGGTTATTTCACAAATATCTGTAACGTCAATGCTGTTTCCCTCAGTATCTCTTGGCATGGTTACTGTGAGCTCTCACTTTACAAATGGTGACAATTACGTGGCATTTCAAGGAAAAAAAAATGGCACTCTCCCATGCCATAATTAATTGTAAAGAAAACAAGTGTGGAAGTCTTTTTAACTGTGAGAACAAAATTCCCTTCCTTTCTCTTTCACCGAGCCCAGACTGTCTTGACTCTTGAGACAGCATTATTTTGAAAGTTTTCCAGTAACATAATACTCCAGGGTCTTCTTGGCCCATAGGACTTATATTTTGAATATGAATGATGAAAGTTGCTTTTGAGACAAAGAAATAAAATACTTACTTTCATCATAAATATAAAACACAAAACACATAAAAATACAGGGAAAAAAAAAATGAAATGGTATCTGTCTCACTGCCCGTGCCCTTGGTGCTCAGGAATGCAGTAAGGTGAAGGAAGTGTGTCTTCAAGCAAAGCGTCTGCTCACATGTGCTGAGGCACATTTTCTTGCATGAGAACCCTTCCCTACTGCCATATTCCCCTGATACTTCCTTGAAACCACCCAACTATCCATCCGTTCCTTCCTCTGACATCTGCTTTCTCTCAGCTTGTCAGTGCTCAAGGGCAAAGAGGAGTGCAGGGAAGAGGTAGCCTGGGATGCACATGTTCGTGAGACTGGGAGAATTTCCAGGAACTGAGAAGCAGGACAGATTGGGGCCTATTCCTGGCTAGAGACCTATTTCCAGACAGCCAAAAAACATTCCTAACCTCTAGATTAGTACCCAGGGATTAGATCAAAATAGAAGGGGAAGCGCCTCAATATGGCTCTTGTTCGTGTGTCTGCACATTATGTACAGTGACTCCTTTGCAGCTTCAAAATACAACATACTCAAATAAATAAGTCTATGCAACCAGTATGCAAGAGAGTCAGGTTTTTGTATGTGGCTCTGACACTTGTTTGCTGAGGAAAATCACTTTGTTGGTTTCTGCCTCACCCTATGTAAGGCAGAGACACCTCTGTAGCAGACCTGCATCGTTTACTGTATCTACCACTATGGAGTCCTGCTTTGACTTGGGGTTACACAACAGTGTTGATAAATAATACAAAAGAAGAGGAATGTGTTGATAGTACCTCATGGCCCAAACAGGACCATAGGGAATCAAACCATGCAGAGCTCCAGCCTCCTGCTCCTGTAGGATGTCATCCCTCCTACCCTCAGCCAGGAAGGGACATTGAACTATGCAAATTTAGCTAAAAATAAACACAACAAAGAATTGTTTCTAAGAAGGTTCTGAAATGCCCAGTGTGATTGCTTGTGCCTTAGGAATGTGAAGCTCTTTCAAAATTTCTTGTACATTATGGATTTCCCCATGGGGTTGAAGAGGGCTAGTGCCATGATATTTCCCTCATCACTCCCAGCTGAAATGGAAAGAAACTAACGAGAAACCATTTTTTCTCTTCAGAAACACATAAGTGACTTCTCACTGGCTATTATTTCTTCCATCGTATGTCAGGGCCGCTGTGCCTCAGTGTATAAAAGGTAGGGGATCCTTTTCTGAGCCCTTTTCTCCATCTGGGGGAGCCGCTCTCTGCACTAGCCAGGAGCAGAAAGCCCCTTTGCATTTGTGAGGGCGGGGAAGGCAATGCCATGGCAGTGACCTAGCGGCTCGTTAGCCCAACCTGACCTGCCTCCCAGATCTGCAGGGCACAGAGCCCCGGGGGCTCCATGGGGAATACCAGCTCCCTGCAGGTTAAGTGGTCCCTATTTAAAGCAGCCTACACAACCTCACCAAAGGGTGCTACAGTAAAAGGCAAGAAGTTTCACTTTGGAAATGCCATAATTGGGCTCACCACATGACCTTAGCCCAGCTTTCTTCTTGGGTGCCAGCACCACAGCGCAGTCTTTGATTACGTTGCACCACATACTATTTTTCCAGGGAGGCCGGATCGAGCCTTCCTGAGCTCCACGGACAGCGGTGCTCTCTGAAAGGATCACTACTCAATATTTTCCTTTGTCCCCATTACTCAGTGTCTGCCGTCATGCATTATTTAGCGCATGCCATCCAGCTCCCGAAACACAGCACAGAACTACGTGCTGCCTCCTGGCCCTGTCAGCAGGGCTTTGTTAAAGGCTGAATGGCCACTCGGTAGGGAGAGAGGGCTCCATCCTCCTGCCACCACCCTCTGCAGGGGCAGGGAGGCTCTTCCCATCCCCCTGTAAGTAACTAAATGCTGAACAGCCTCTGGGCAACCTGAAAACACCTGGTCCTGGTAAAAGGCTGCCAGCCCCAAGGGGAGAGTTCCTAGAGGGGAGTGGGTGATGCTTAGGGGGAAGCATGTGAGGGAAGACCTGCTAGGCAGATAGAGGAGACTTTGTGTGGAATGAAGCTCTGCTAGGAGGCAGGTGCTGAGGGAAATGTACTGCTAAGCATGGGGCCTGCACACAGGGCTCTTGGGTTAGCTGGCTCTGATGTCCCAGGGCCTAACTTGGGACGTGGCCCTTCCTCTGGGGGCAGGGATATACCTCCTGGTGTCTGAGGGTTAATCCTACCAGGAATGAGCCTGCTGTGCTTGAGCACAGAGAGTCTCAACTGGGTTTCAAAGTGAGCACCACAAGGATGGTGTTTGGATGGGGGAGGGAGGGGGTTCTTCTGCATTTTCTTTTTTGTTGTTTTTGTTACTACAGTGGCTTTAACTTTAGTAGTTTGTCCAGCTTCCTGCCCTGAGGCAAAGCGATGACTTCAAAAATTACTTTATTGCTGGGAGTGGGGGGAGCCTAGCTGCTTAGCTACCTGACTTCCCCCTGTGCTCTGGTGGTCTGCCTTGCCAGCTATGTATTTTTTTTTTTGGTGGCCTCATCAGAGGAGGCAAGGTCCCTCACCATGCACCACTGTCCTGTGCTAGAAGCCCATCCAGGATGGGTGCTGAGGGAGCGTGGGGATAGGCGGCATAAAACTATTTAAATAATGTCTTTAACCCTGCCTGTGTGAAGGACCAAAGCAAGGGTGTATAGGAAAGTTTAATTTTGATAGTCTCTAATTCTGGTCCAGTTAATGCTGCATCCTGCAAGTTCTTATATTATTATTTACTTGCTCTGTCTACATAGCTGTAATGAAGTGTCCTGTTTCCAGAGCAGCACGCAGATGGGCAGGGAGCACCAGAATGATCCTGACAAGTATGCAGCACTATTATGGAGCGGCAGCAGGCTTGCAATTCCTGTTCACTCACCTCTTATCAAACACAGTCACATTGGGCAGCTGCTTGCGGTATGTCTCCAGCAACACCCACTCGGAGCACTCGGCTGGCATGGGATGAGGAGCATGAGGCTTGGAAAACCTAAACCGAACGGTGCCGATGCGTGTGAAGCAAATGTAGCAGTCGGGCATATAGGTGGCATTGTACACCAGCCAGTCCACGCTCAGGATGGCATAGTCATGCAGGTGTAGGACAGCACCTGGTAAGAAGAAAAGCAATTCTACTGAGACAAGGCAGGTGTAGAGAACGAAAACTCATTGAATGTAAAATAGTTCAAGCTTGCTCATCCTGTAGCATATGGAAATGCTTCTAGATGGTCATGACTGACCTCTCCCATCAGCAAGACTGCTGCTCTGCCCCCTCTGTGTTGGGCGATGCAGTCCACTCCACATCAAACACGGGGTAGGCAGAGCATGACAGCTCCCTGGGAGCAGAGGCAGGGATGAAATCAATAGGGAGCTCTACATCTCCACTGGGATGGAAAATGCTCTGAGTTATTAAATGTCTTTCAGAGTTTGCTGTGAGCTGGCTCTCGCCCCACTTAGAGGAGTGTTCACAGTAGGCAGCCATTCACAAGGCATGCTAGCTACTAGGCACACAAGCCTCTGTGTCTAAATCATCTGAATACCAGCATCTTTCCCTCCCCCCCGCCCCTGCATCTACAAGTCTCTGTCATGTCTTAGAAACTCTGGCTTGAACCAAAACGTTGGGTCATGACACAGTGGGATATTAGATACAGAAGTGACATCTCCCTCTCGCCTCTTATCAAATACATGTTCACCCATCTGCTGCTGGCCAGTAACGTGCATTTGGGGAGCTCTGTTACTATGCAGTGTGACAGCAACTCTGTGAGCCTTCCTGGCATAAGAAACTATGGTATGCTCACCTTGTTCAGCGCATCCTGAACCTGCAGAACCTCTCCTCTCACAGAGACTTCTTGTACAGTTGCTTGAACTAATCTTTCCCTCTATAAATGGAAGGTGCTGTGCTAGTAGAAGCTCAGGTCTTAGAGATATGCATATTATTGGTCTAGGGGAGACCTCTTATTCAAAATACATCTGACCGACTTAAGGATAGGGAGGGAGGACAAACAGCAGCAACAGAAGAGAAGATTGATCATCATGCAATGTTATGCAAACTGAAACTTTAAGACTAGCCAGTCAATAATTCTTTATTATAAAAGGTCTGACAGTTAAGCTGATAGGCAGTGGTGGTTACTGCTCTCACCAGAGCTAGACTGAGGCTCTCTGCAAAAGCAGGTCACAGTTGCCCAAAGCTGAGTCTCCTGTCAATTACAGCACCACCCCCTTCCTTATGTGAGTAGCAATAGCTATTACAGTAGTGTTTGAAAAAACAGTAATTCCTAGGTGATCTACTCAAGACTGAGGCCTCAAAGACTGTTTCTGCACAAGGAATGATGAGGATGTACTCTTAGCCCTAAAAAGCTTGCAGCTCTTCTAAGGACTCAGAGTTTATTTTAATATTTCTTGGATTGGAAAGTGTTAAGTAGTCTGCTTCCCTCTGGGTATCCAAGCTCCTTACTACTCAACTCAATGGTGAACAGATAATGGCCATGTTGTCATCCCAAGCACTTATCTTCACTGGTCAGGATGCTGCACGCCAAGGAGTCGCATCAGACTGGGAGCAGAGCAAGACGGTTCTTATCCATGCATTACTGTCACAGCCCTGCAGAGGAGCTGACCTATGCCTCTGCTGGAGCCAGTCACCAGC
This sequence comes from Crypturellus tataupa, assembly GCA_034781795.1. NCBI lineage: Eukaryota > Metazoa > Chordata > Aves > Tinamiformes > Tinamidae > Crypturellus > Crypturellus tataupa. The sequence goes on from JAWLRI010000083.1 coordinate 587,030, forward strand.
CTCTTGCTAGGAGCTGCAGGGGTGAGGCCACGGGACAGCATCTAAAAAGGGGACTATTTGGAAAAGTGAGTGCATCATCCAGAGTATTGGGGCTGTTGGAAATTTTTCCCCCAAGTGCCTCTTATCTTTAGTTAAAGAATGCAACTTGTTCAAATACTTCCTCACTAAACATAGGAAGAAATTAGCCAGTTAGGAATTAGGTCCTCCTATTGCAACTGTCTTGACCTCTTGCCTCTCTGTTGGGCTGTCAGCAGCTCAGAGACAGGGAGATGTCTGCATCCCTGAAAGCCAGCTTAGATGGCTTGGATTTCTGTAGAGCTAAAAGCATCCTCCAGTGCACCCTGGAGAGCTGTGACTTCAAATGCTGGTGTGTTCCAGGTGTTCAATGGAGACTGCATAGGATATGCTAAATGTATTGGACAAATTCATGTCATTATACAACCTAAACTATTCCAAGTGCCTTTAAAACTATACATGTGCTGCAGAGTATAAATAAGCCTCTTCTGGTGTAGAGCATGGCAGACCATTAGCACGTGGCTTCCTGAGCAACAGGGAAGAAAGTGTTTGGACAAGAGGATGATAAGACAAATGCCAGCCTCTGTCCTATCCAGAGGTCTCCCATAAGTGGACAGAACAGAACTTGACTAAGAAAGATTAACCCAAAGAGTACATTAGGATTGTTTTGTGTTACATTCTACAGACCACATCAATACAGGCTTTGACTTGCTGACATTCAGCTAGTAAAAGCCTACAGTGCTGGAGGTCCCATCTTTTTCCTCTGGTACCTTCAGGTTTCCATGAGACTTCACATCTGCTGCATGACTGGCTATAGGAAATCATGCAGGGAATACAGCACTCCCAGCTAAGAGCTGAGCTAACAAGTTTGGTGACATGTCTCTAGAACGAGTAGAGAAGAGACCCTTGCTGCACAAGTAGGCTGAAGTAGGGATTCTTGTGACATCTTGTTCTCTTCCATTCCTCTGCCCTTTTCTTCCACTTGAAAGGCTAAAAGAGCTGTGCTCTAAGTTATACCAAATGCTGCCATGGTTGGAAACCTGTATTTGCACAGTCCATCCCCCTTTTCCTCTTTGCCCATCTCCAAGATAAGCAATGAGGCTCTCCCTGAGATCCAGCAAGTACTGTTCACAACTCTTATAAGTTTGCTTGTGAGCAAAGTTTTCCAACATCTTGTACTTTATCTCAGCTTTAGCATAGACAACAACGGGGAAGGATGGATAGGAGAAGGGGCCCCTAGGCCAGAGCCTACCTTTTGGCATGCGCTTTAAGATGCTGAACACTGCACTCCGATCAATGAGGCTTTTGGCCCGAAAGAAGTGCATGCTTGGAGGGAACAGTCCTGTATTCAAGGCGGTGGCAATTTCTTTCTTCTTAAGGCTTACAAGCTTTGTGCTGAGCTGCTGTTCCTGCTTGTCCAGCACCAAGTTACCACCTGTCTGACAGGCTTTCTCCTCCTGCATTAGGGAGTCTCTGTCCTTCCAGAGTGGGATGGGAAAACAGAGAGGAACCAAATTCAGCAGAAGGTATGCCAGCCTTGCGCTCTGCCCCGGTGGAGGCTTCATCTTACAGCTGCGCCTGGAAGGAGACGAAAAAAAGAAAAAACAGAACCTACAAAATCTGTGTAAGCACAAGGCAGACAGTAACACCTTAGCAATGACACACTGAGCCATTAAACTGCAAGCCCCTCCTGCAATAGTCAGCTGGTGTGATGCTTGGTACTGTGGTACTGGCACTCGCTGGATCCAGGACTTTGTGTTCCCTGGGGCGCTGTGGATGTGTGCAGGGCTATGGTGGGCAAGGACTGCTGCACGGGGTGAGGCTGGTCGTGCATCACGTGGATCCACGACGTGGTGGGGCTCTAGCCCTAGGACTGAGGACTGGGGAGGCTGGGACTCCAGCTTGCAAGACAAGGTGAAGCCCCCTGAGCACAAGGGGTGCTGGTGACAGGGTGCCTTGCTGTGTGGCCAGTGGCAGAGGCAGGGCACACAGTGCTTGGGGAGGTGCTTTTGTGAGTGCACAGGCTATGCTGGATTGCAGAGCTAGGCAGGTCCTGTCTGGTACAGTCAAAAAGACTTTGCTATATCCTCATAGTATATTCCAGCTCCCCAAGGCTTTAGTTTACAGCCAGACATCCCTGCTGCTTCCTCTGTAGCAGCAGGAGCATGTCCCTTTCTTGCAATCCCAGAAGAATGGGACAGGAAGGGAGAACATGGGAATAGTCAGAGCATGTAAATCACAGACGACAGGCACATGTGAACTCAGAGATCTCTGCCCTTCCCAAAAAAGCACAGCTGCAATCTAATATCCCAACACCAGGCTTCAGTGACCCTCCACATCAATCCCACCAGACCAAAGCAGGCCGGAGCAAGACTCGACATTTTGAAATGGTCCCCTGTGACTTATATTACGTCCTGCTTGCACGCATGCCTTCTGCTTCTAGCCTCTTCTCCACCCCCAGCTTTGCTCAGACACTTCCATCCCCTTCACTTCTGCCCCATCAGTTGGTCCCACAAGATGCAGACTTGATGGGGAAGAAATCAGCCTGCAGACCCACACCAGGCCTGGCTCTGAACCTGGAGAGAAAAGCCTCCCTACAAGGTACTAGGACAGCCATAGTGTGACTGACTGACTTACTGTTAATTTTTCTCCTCCTTGCATCCAGAGCTCGTCCAACTGCAACCGGAGAGAGCAGGGAGCAGTTTTCTTTTGCAAGCAGAAACTGCCACGGCCAAGGCTAAACAAGCAGGCTCTGTCCCGGCCGTGCCAAGCAAGGCACAAGCCGGCCGCACCAGCACACAAAGTTCCCCTTCCTGTCGTGGAGTTTCGCTTTGCTCAGCCTTTATTCTTCCCCCTCCCCTGTCCCTACAGCTTCATGAATATATAAAGAGGAGGAGGAGGCAGCTGAGAAGAGCAGAAGGGCTCTGCGGGCAGGCGAGGGGCCGCGAGCCCCGCAGCCGGGTGAGCAGAGCAGTACCCGCAGTGCTGCGGGCACCGCGCACAGGGCCACTTCCCAAACACCCTGTTCCCCCGGCCGGACAGAGCTCCACGCTGCAGCCTTGCAGCCCCGCTGCGTGCCCGGGCGCTCCTGCGCTGTCTCTGAACAGCCTGGAGGAAAGAGACGCTCGGACACCTCCCACGCGGGGAGACTCTGACATGCCAGGGATAGGTCTGAGCTTCGCCAGTGCAATCCTGTGCAGGGTACTGGGCTTTTAGTGCCGTTTAACCACGCTGCAAATTCTGTTTAATAACGTCTTTTAATCTGAGAAAATAGGAATTTGTAAAGGTACGTTTAAATGGTTTTTGCCTAATCCTTGTCAGCTATGTAAACCAGGCCAGAGACTCTCTGACAGAACTCACCAGAGCAGCATTTGGCACACAGCGATAAACTTTTCCCTGTGGAGTAAATTAGGTGTTAGTGGGGGCACAGTTGTTATTTTTTTTTTTTTTACCCATAACAAATATTGTAATTTTGCTGTTTTATTTTGCACAGTTAAATAGGCTTAGGTTTTAAAGTTATTTAAAACAGATGTTACATAAACAGCTTCCAGTGGAGAACAAAGTCCACTTTAACCAAAATTTAAATGAGTTTTCTTCTTTTTTTTTTTTTTAATAAGAAAGAAAGATTATGTGAGTCAGCAGCTAGTGAAAACGACCAGCAGCAGTCAGAAAGACCATTTTAAAGGTAGAGAAAATAATCTGGTCAGTAATACATTAAATTTCATTGCCAGGCACTACTGCAACAGACTGAATACTACCATGGACAGGCCACCCCAAATATTCCAGCTAGTCACCAGCTGGGTATACTGTGCCATCCCCACTCTTCAGATCTACTCACCAGTTGTTGTCACTGAGATCAAGCCTGGTAGAAAATAGAGAGTTGCCTGCTACATTCAGGGGTCAATCAGGGTTTTCTAGCCCTGTGCACCCGGAATGACTCTTCTTTTGAACCCCAAATGTGAGAACATGCATGGAGATTGCAGTGTTCTCTTGCCCGCTCTTGGACAGGAAAGGGCTTTTCTTGAGTCCTGAGATGATCCTGCTTTCAAGGAGGAATCAGAGGAACAGGGAGTGCGTTCGGGCTCCCTGAACTTGAAGGATGCCCTGGTTACAGAAAGCTCCACAGCAGCTATTAGTCCATTAAAACAGTCTACGGATCAGAGGTAGGAGGAGAGACTGAAGAGCGAGGCATGTAGCGTGGAAAAGGGAAGGTTCAGCAGAGACAAGCGTTCTGCCCATAAATACCTTCAAGGGAACAATATAAATGAAGGAAGGGAATTGCTCTAATTATCTCGGAGTAGTAAAGCCTGGAGTTGGGACCATAAAACCAAATTCAGGCTAGGCAGTTAGAAAAATGTCTTTGCAGTGAGAAATCAGGCACTAGAGACAGGTTTGAAGGGAAGGCTGTTGAGACTGGGTAAAGCTCTGCGTGAAGGGCCTCAAACAGCAGTTCACAGCCTGGCAGTGGTTTTAAAAATGCCTGCGAGAGGGCCTCAGATGTTTGCCAGTTTTGCAGGGCTGATTCATCCTGCTAAATGGAGTTTGAAAAACAAAACCAAAGTCCAGTGCTAAAACACTTCTTTAGTGGAGCTTTTCCACATAAGAAATTGTAACAATTGCAGGGAGAATGCTATACAGATGTTGAGAGAAATGAGCTAAGAAATAAGGTGTTCAAGATGCCCTGCTCTCTATTAAAGTGTGGTCTGTGCTCAACACATGGGGAGTTTGCACTAGTCAAACAAGAACTAGGTCACTTCTAGCTAGGTCTCCTACGACCCCTGAGGATGGAAGGGATGGAGGAAGGGAGAATGGGATAAGACAAGTCAGAATATGGGCATCACCAAAAGTGCCATTTGTGAGAGGTCTTGGGTTCTTCTAGTACCTGCAAGTATTCACAGCTTGGTGGCAGGCCTTGCAGGGAACCAAGGCTTGAGAGAGGAAGACCTGTTCTGGATAAAGGATTGACAAGGGTTGTTATAGAGGTCATTTCAAAGTTGCAACCACCACTGCAGTTCCTCTCCAGTCCTAACTAGCTCCTGAAATAATCTTAATCTCCCTGGGTGAGGGGAGAGCCTGGTTGAAGCTGGTGGGACCAGGAGAACTTCTAGCCCTCCCTGACCCTCTGTTCTGCTGGAGCCATACTGCTTTCCAAGCTCTGTCTGTGTTAAAGCTGCCTTGCCATGTTGGCTGCAGCTTTATCTACAGCCAGCTGCGCGTTAGAGGCATGGGCAGCTTTATATAGCTGGTGGCCACCACTTAGTGTGCTCAGTGAAGTCCCCTCGCTTCAGTTTCAGTTCCGCATGCAAACCGGTTTTGTTCTTTCGAGTTTCTTTTAGGCAATTGCTGCCATCTTCCCGCCACATGTTCTCCCACCATTGTACCCTGCCTCTCAGCTCGGCCCCAGGCTCTTCCCAGCTGCTGCCTTGCCAGGGTCTCTGCTCCTGATTTTGGGCACTGATTTTGTCCCCAGCAGCAGAGCGTAGGGAGAGGTGAAGGATGGCAGCGGGTAGTGCCGGGTCTGTGGACACCTATTTTGCACTTCATCTTTTCACTCGGCTTGTTACCCAGAATGTTACAGCATTCTGCAACGTTCATCTTTCTGCTATAACCTAGGATCAGCTTGCTGTGTGCTATGGTGGGCACCTGCAGGACGATGAAGAGTCTGCAAAGCACTTAGATGGTCCGCAGACCAATGCAGAAATTAGAGCAATGACAACTGCAGCAGTGGGCAAGCTAGGGGCTGCTCAGCCCCCTCTTGCACTTCCTCTTTGTGGCAGTGCATTTCGCAAAAGCCACACTCGCTGCCTTTTCCAAACCGAGAGGCATTTCTGATAGCACAGAGGGTTGAGGTGTGTTTTGGCTTCTTAGCCATTCCAAACCCACTTAAATCTAAGCTTTGCTCTGAAAACATCACTGTAAGCCCAAGAGAAGGAAGCTGGAGCTGGAAAATGTGCTCCCAGCTTTACCAGGTAGATATTCTCTCTGTGCCAGCTGCCTTATTAGTAAAATGGGAACAGTTACCAATCTAGCTACCCTGCTGAGAGTTGTGATTATTCACTATATCTGCTGGTGGAGTAGCTGCGCTCCCAGAGCCAGATGCTCGATGACGGCACTTCTCAAGCAGGTATGCATAGTGGTCATAGCCTAGTTTTGAAAGGAAGACTGTGAGGTGGATCAAGGAGGAAGGCAACCAGAGGTGAGCAGACACAGCATTTAATAAAGACAGGCTCCTTGCACGCAAGCCCATCTGTGCTAGGCACACAGCAAAACACAGTGACAATCCTCAGTCCAAAGTATCCCCAGTCTCCCAAACCCCTGGTAATTCCTGCAAAATGCTTAGAACATGTAAAAGTGCAAAGTACTATAAATTAAGAATAGACTAGCCCAGGATGTTTGGGATGATTAAAACCTCCCCACTGGCCTACTTTTGAGTGTCTGGGCATGGGTTGGTTTTTTTTTTTTTTCCCTCTTTGTGCCAGGCAAAAATATGGGTCATTTACTAGGGAAGTGAGGAGGTCAGCTGGAGACCTGCACTGAGAGGAAGCCAATTTGCCATTTGGGTTGTGCTGGCAGCGTTGCATCCCAGCCTGCAATGAGCTCAGATCGCCCTAAAGGTGCTCCTCTGCGTTCAGAAACTTTCCCTTTCATTAGCTGCCCAACTGTCCCTCCACCCATCTGTCTTTCCTTTGCTTCTCAGCTACATCCACAGCGCTCTGATGACATTTAAAATAAATAAGAGATTCAGGGTGCTACAAGAATTGGAACAGATAGAGGAGGGAGCCAAGGAAGGAGCAAAACTCCCAGGTTAACCATTAGTCACTCCAGGAGTGCAGTCATTGGTTTGTCATCATCGCCTGGCTCCTAAATATAATAGCTGTGAATTCCTCTAACTGGCGACTGAGAGGAGGTGCTTTGGGCTATTCGCAGCACACTTGCGAAAATTCAAATCTGTCTTGCTCCCAAGAGAAGGTCTTGGAGCTGGGGAGCTCAGCAGCTTTATTAATGCGAGCGCTGCGACAAGTGGAGCCGGCGGCACTCGCCAGCCCCGTGTGGGGCTGCCGCTGAGCCGAGCTTTCGGATAAGTCAAACTGCATCCTTCCTTCCAGCACCCCTGGGGCCGTTCCCTGCTGCTGGCACCCTGCACTCGAATACCAGGCAGGGGAAGGACAAACAAAGCAAGTCCAAGTGGCTAAGAAGACTATGTCAGATTGGGACCAAACTGCAGCCTCCCAAGGGCTCCTGATGGTGGGAGCTGAGAGCACCGGGGGCTTTAGGAAAGGGGCTGTGTACCATGCAGGATGAGTCCCAGGCTGCCTCCGAGGTTTCTGTGCAAAGGCTGCCAGCAAATGTTAGCATAGCCTTGAGTTTGTTATTTGTCTTCTCTCTCTCCTACCTATTAGAGGCAATAATGAGTGAAAACTAGGCAACAGAAATACCAGAAAGATCCCGAGTTACCAAAAGCAACTTTAGAGAAGGAAGACACCCAGTGTCACTGTGGGAGATGTTTTCTTGCCTTTTCCATTAGCCGTGTCATGTTTCTTGCCTTCCTGGGATGTGCATCTATCACTAGGCTGTGTTGTCTTCTGCAGATTAGTGTGGTTTTGCAGGGATTCTCCCTCCTATAACAAGGAGGAAAAAAAAAATCCTACCCTTAAAAGCTGAATATAGCTTTTGTGAACACCCCACCGAGTTCGTGCCTCCTGCTCTCCCCACCTGGCTTCTTAAGCCAGAACCTGCTCTCTTCTCTACCTCCCCTGCTCATCAGCCCCCTGAAGCGCATTCCATCTTTGCCTAAACTCCCAATCCCCCCACATCTCCCCCGGGCAGATGCCTTCATGCCTTGAAGGAGAGGAGCTGAATTTGTTACTGTGCGCCTGTGAGCCTCCCCCGTGTCAGGACAACCTGCATCTCAGCAATCTGGCCGGCTCTCTGTTTCTCTGCATCTGCGTTTCCCAGGTTGCTCTGACGTTACTTGAACTCTAGACCCAGTCACTAAGATGCACCACACCTTTCCATGCCATAGCACCATGGTCAGTCAATCTGCCTGTGTCTGTCTCTCAGAAGTCTCACTAAAAATCAGATATCCCCGCTACTGCATCCCCAAATTATGGCCCTAACATGTACCTCAAGACTCCAGAGACGCTTTGGAAGGGAGGCTAGCAAGGGCTGGGGAGCACACCTCTGCTACATCTATATTTCAGCTGTTTAGAGGTCACCCCATTGCATATATTATTTTTCCCTCTCTTCATGAAACAAGGAAGATGGCATTTAAAGCTAGTTTGTGATACAAATTAACTTCCATGAGGAGCATCTGAGTTAGAATCAGACTGTTGTCCCCACAAACATCTGTCTTGTAGCCAAATTTCATCCTGCCTAGGCAAATGTCCAAGTTTTAATAAAGGCTTGGAAATGTCAAAACAGAGCTTCTGCCTCTTCCTCTTTAGAGGCACCTCCGTGTAGCTTCCTAGCAAATGCAGACACTGGCCTCAAGCCAGTTAGTTCTGTTACTGCCGTGGCACCGCCAGCAAAACAGCACTTTCCTCTCCCAAGCATTTACGCGGTTATTCAGGCAGCATTGCACTCTAGGGTGATTTATACTGCTGCCTACTACAGCAGCACCCGATCAAGAGAGCTTAGAGCAAGGAGGGTGCTTGTCACCACAGCGGTCACCTGTACAATGTACTGAATGAAGAGCAGAGCCCAGACGCTTGGAATAACTACAGAAAAGGCTTATGGCCTTCTCTGCAGGTATAGATACTTCACCCTCTTCTTCAGATACATTTCAGCCCAGCTCACAAAACATTGCTTTCCATCCCCCCGCACTTTTCAGCCCTGTCCTGGAGATAGTGTTAGGTGCAATCTTACCTTCTCCTAAATCACACTGATATATACTTTCACACTAAAGTGTGACAGCACTATCTGCATCACCAGGACAAGCAGAGAAGTCCTCAATGTCCTCATCCCCATCTAAGTTACAGGGAGACGCAAAGTACACTACAAGTGTCACTTTTGGAAGCCCTCCAAGCAACAAGCCGAAAATATGAACAGTGACTTTACAAAGTGAAGAACAGACCAAGACTTCAAGGGTTCTTCAAGCCAGTCAGCCTAGGCCATGTGCTATGCATTGGGATACAATCCTTTCTTACTCCAGCGTGGGAACAGATAGCTGAAGCCCACCTTCCTTCAATCCCTAGGAATAAGTCATAGTTCTTGCACCTTACCACTGGTTCTGAAGATGGCTTCTGTCTAAGGAATCTACTAAGGAATAAACTATACACCAACACTGGGGCAGTGCAGCTATGATGCCTGCTGCACAACCTGTGTCATCACTTATGGGAGGAAGCACAGCTGCAGGGACCAATCCCTCTGGCTTGTCTTGGGATCCAGCTCCACATTTAGCTCAGCTCCCTCCCGTGTCAGGCAGTGACATGCCCTGGGGAGCCATTACCATCATCTGCTTGAAGTTCCCCATTCCTGGGTCCCTCTTCAGTGCCAGATACAACCCTATGCATCTAACTTGCATGAAGATGCTGGTATGTGGCACACGTGAACAGACACGTGAACTGCCCATCTCCGCGTTGCATTGTAGTATGCGAAAGCTGCTTCCTTTATGTCCTACCTGGTAGACACAACTTCCACGGAGGGACAACACAGTTTCCTACTGTGGTTCTCAGTACCTTCACTCCATGAGTGACAGCCAAGGTAAGATCACAAACAACATCAGGGATCTAGAAATCAAGCACAAGTCAGCTAGGAGGAGGAGGAAGCAGCAAGGGCCGGCCGCTGCACAGGGGAAGGTGAGCTAGGAGCTGCTAGGGCGAGCCAGCACGACAGCCAGGCCGGCATGGGGCAGGGGCACACACTGACAGAGGCATGGTCCTGCCTCGCCTGAGCAAGAAGACCGCAGTGGATCTAGTGTCGGTAACCAGGCCCGGTCAAGAGTCCTGTGACTGCCAGACAAGTTCATGGTGCTGAGGCGGGTTGGAGTCAGGCCAGGAAGTTAAGCTAGGAGGTCAGTGTCTGTTCAGCTCTCTTCAAGGTTGGACACTTAAACTGCTTTCTAAGTCAGCTGTGAAGCCAAGGAGATAAGCCTGTGGGGAGGATATGCTTAAGACCCAGAGGCTAGCTACCAACCTTAACGTGGGTATAGATGCCAAGGACTAACTTAACCTTATTGCAGACTCAAGCACCATACCACCACAAGTGCTGCTGGTAACAATAATGGATATTTTTAAGGGAAAATCCCCTTCAAGACACACCTCATCTGAGTTCCAGTGGCAGCTTTCTGCATGGCCGGGGTCAATCTATGTTATAACCAATATTCATTTGTGACTTATGTTCAGTTCTGTTTCCTTGAACCCTAAATCATGCCATAACACACCTGAGGCAAACTGTGCAGTAGTCGGGTATCCCAGCCTCACTCAGGAACTTGTTCCTGACCAGGCATCTAAGCACAGGCTGCAGAGCGCAAGGCTTGGTATCCCTGATGCCACTTCCTCAGCTGTACCCGTGGGTGCAGGGACACGGAGGCCGGTTTGTAGTGTTACAAACAAGCCACGGTTTGTCACTACTGTGCCTTCTGTAGCAGTGAAGCTCACCACTGTTATGAAGATCTTGCTAGTACAGAAAGGACATAAAAAGTTGCTGCAGGAAGTGAGAGTTCATAGAAATCGCCAGCAATATAAAACATCAGTTTTAGCAGAGCTCTGAAATGATACGGGGGATAGAGAGTGAGACGGTGCATAGCAGGGAATTATGCTTTAGCCCCTTCTTACGTTAAACACCTTTTTATGTTAAATAGTATTCCTGGTTTCAGCCTGGAGAATGAGAACCCAAAACCAAGCTGTACTTCCGACTCTGCTCTTTTTGATCATTTGTGTTTATTCATCTTAGTGTGACCTGGACCAGAAAGAGCTCCTATCTGCAGCTTCTCCTGGGTGTTCAAAACCCACCTCTGGGGCAAGACAGCACAGATTAAGCAGTCAGCATTTCATCTTTCTCCGTTCCCTATTTAAACAAGCAGACTACCTGGTACCAGCAGTCTTTCTGGGCTCTTTTCCAGGACCAAGAGGAAGATGTATGAATGTAGGGACAGCAGTGCGTTAGATTCAAAGACTTTGGCCTAGACTCTGCATCCAGATCTGCCCAGGTGAGGCCTTTCTGCAGCATACGACACTAAGCCTAACAAAACACACGCCGAGCTGTCCCAGAGCCATTGACACAGAGCCAGGGCGCAGCTCGTTGGAAGGGACAATCTCCATCACCGTGAAGAAAGATCCAACAACTGCATTTTCTCCACGTACATTTTCATGTCTCTCATGTCATCGCACCGCTCCCCCAGCCCCACAGTGCCGCTCCGGCACGCTGCCCCATTGGGGCGCAAAGCCCCCGTTACCGGCGCAGGTGCAGCGGACAGGGGCAGGTCTGCTCCTAGGGCCGCCCTGGAAATCACTCACTGAGGCTAGAGGACGCACACCTCAAACAACAACCCACTGGCCACGCTGAGCGGGCAGGACGAGGCCAGCCTGTTGAAATGACGTTGTAATTAGAACTTAATAAAAGGCGGCGTTTATTGATGAGTTGTATTAACCTTGTCTACAATCATTTGGACAAATTAAAACCGCTCTCGGTGTTTCCGTGCCGCGCGGAGAGCAGCAAGGCACGGAGCGGATGAATGGCACTCGGCACGCTGGCCCTTTGTTCGGGGCAGAAGAAAGCGTCGCTGCCGGAAAGCTTCAGCTGGCAGCGCCTCGGCCCGCGGGACGCTGCCTCCTGCCCTCTGCCAGGGCCCCTGCTGGCAGGCCCCAAAAGGCATCGCCAGGGTACTTGCGCGGACATACAAAGAATGCTCCCAAAAACGCTGCCGGGGACCAGCTGTCCCACTCCGGGGGACACTTCCAGGTTATTTGCATGAGCAGATATAAATGTACACCCCAGAGAGTGCTGCCAAGGCCCCTGCTGGCACGCAGCAGGGGCTGCTGCCAGGGTACTGGCCCCAGCACAAAGCAACACAGGCCTCGGGGTGAGGCTGTCACAGACCCTGTGCGTGCACATCTCACCCCTGCGAGGGTGCTTCGCAGCACAGCCCCTCACGGGATCATAAGCACACAGGGCTCTGCATCCCAGCTGGATCACCCTCTGCTCCTTCTGTGC